>PVIW01006346.1:0-88722 GCA_004026585.1 Noctilio leporinus | reverse complement strand
CTTTTCTCACCTCTACCCTGTGCTTTGGCAGGAGGGACCGCACCCTCACTCCCTCAATTACTGAGCAACTAAACCTTTTTTTCTCTCGGAAAGCAACGCTGTGCTACATTATCCGTTCGGGCTGCCCTCTGGACACCCAGGTGCAGGGAGAACGGTGACTCTGGCACCGACAAACACAGCAGCTGCCCTGCTGGACACCCCAGGCCCTGACGTCCAGCTCCCAGGGTGCTCGGCTCCCTCACACCTGCCCCGAGACCTCGTCCTCTTGAGCTAAGTATGGTACAGCCTTCTCAGGGCTTCCTAAGCTCATTTTAAATTTTATTAGGAGCAACATAATTTATTATATAATCAAATGTAAAACATGCATTATCAAGATGTCTCAGCACTTCATAGACCATTTAATCAAGATACCTGGGGCCGTGCCAAGAGGAATTAACTTACACGAAGCCTCAAGTGCACATCACTCTGCCGTCTTAGTTTCCACGTGGAAGATGGGGCCTTGCTCCCCGGGAAGGAGAGCTCATTCCTTAAGGGCTGAGCTGTGCACAGGCTCTGGGCCTGACGTTCCCCTGCGCTGCTTTGTAATTTCTCCAAACACGGAGAAAGCCCAGAAGGCCACGTCACTATGAACCCTGTCTGCTGATGACAGAGCTTCACACGGTCCCCGATTTCTCTAGTCTGTGAAGGTGTCTCTGGGGACCTGCCGGCGTGTCTTAGCGCACGCAGGCAACCGCGTGGCAGAGAGGCGTTTTCACTTCTATTTGCTTATCCTGAGTCGCTGCTCTCCCTGGGAAAGTAAACAGATGTGATTGAGGAGGCTTGAGAGGTATCTCATGACCACAGCCAATTTTCACCAAACCCAGGGAGCCTGAGAGAGAGGCGAGCGGCAAGAAGGGGACGCTGGAGGCAGATGCCTTCCCCTCCTCCGCTTTCAAAGTCAAGGTGGGCGCAGCATCCGCTGCTCCACGAAGCTGCGCAAACTAAACCATTCCATCAGTAACCATTTGCTGAGCCTGCCTACATGCCAGGCATGGTGCTGGTCCTGGGGGTATAATAAAACAGGTCCCCATCTTCGGGGAGATCCCTTAGCAGGAGAGGGACAGGCAAACAACCCAACACAGTACTGCTAAGGCTGTGACGGTGGTGGGACAAACGGAAAGAGGATGCCTGCAAGATCACAGGAAGGCTCCCAGGCCAGTGATGCTTTCTGTCCATCCACCCATCCCAGTGGAGTCCTGCGTGGGGAGATGATGCCTCCGGGCATCAAGGGCCAGAGAAGTGCCTTCTAGGTGAAGATGAGGGCAAGTGCGAAGTCAGGTGGGTCTGCAGGAGCCAGCAGGAGGGACGATGTGACTGGTACAAGGTGAGGTTGGGAAATCTGGCTAGAGCTATGAGAAGCCTGGAATGCCATGCTAAGCAGTCAGCCTTCATCCTACAGAAAATGGAAATCCATCATGATCCCTTCCTTCTCCGGAAACCTGGAAACGCTATCCTGAAAGGCAGAACCGGGCAGCACAGCCCCACTTGGGTGCACATTGTGTGAGAGTCAGCAGGTAACCAGTATCCTGAGTGTTGGTCTCCTCTACCAAAGAAGAGCTCTGTAAGAACTAAGCGAGGTGACCGGTGCAAGGCACCTCGGGACAGCGTCTAAGGTGCTCCGTAAACTGCTGCTAATGAAGGAGGTGAAACAAGACCTGTGGGTGGAAAGGTAGCTGACAGCTGGTCACGCTGGTCCCAGGAGATACCTGCTTCTCCAATAGAAGGCTGTATGACGTGCTGCTGGGTAGGAAGGAGTGTAGCAGGGGTGCATGATGGTATCACCCGGCTCCTACCATATGCTTGCACCATTTATTGAACAAATGAACTAACGAAATGACATCCAACTTAGCACCAATCACATACTTATTGAGACTCCATTTTCTTGGCGGGAGGACCACACTTTACACTGCTCGGTGCCTCGCTGGACACCGGCTGTCAGCTCTGGATCCCTCTCAGGACTCAGGGTGCAACACAGCCTTCAGCGCCCACAGACAGCTCCACCCTCAGGCCTCTGTCATCACCGTCAATACAACCTCCTGGTGGTTCCCAGGCCACCCAGCTTGGGCCCACTGAGGCCCAGAGACATCCTCTAAACCATCCAAGGACCCACATATGCAGAAATTTCACAGTAAAAGAAGAAGAAGAAAAAGACACCTAAAGGGACAGGAACAAAGGGTATAAGCCAAAGCAACACAACCAAGGACAAGATCGTAAGAGTCACAAAATGATCACAGGTGACCTCCTAGGCCATTCTGGCCAATGAGCACAAACACATTAGCTCCTGAGCAATTCTTATTTATTAACTGCTCCTCTCCAACCCAGGACTCAGTGCCCGGTTCCAGCAAGAGCCCCACAAACACATCGCACACCCTCTGCACAGGCAGGGGGATGGGCAGCCAGGGACACGGGGTCTTTGTGTCCTAAGCACAACGGACCGGCTGTACAGCGAGAAATATGCACATGGGTCCTGGCCATAAAGGACGTCCTATTCATCGGGTTGTGCTTGGGCAACATGACACGCATTGGAGGAGGCACCCAGGCCCGTTCTGGCTCAGGTAGGCTGTTCATCGGAGCCTGAACCGGGCCAGACAATGGGACCTTTGCAAACTCCTTAACCAGGGCATCCCTGGGGAGGGAGGCAGGCCTGGGGGCTAGGAGAAGGGGGATGAAAGTAAAATGCAAAATGTTCACTTTGGGGACAGGGCCATCTGCACACAGAGGCCTGTGTGTCCCACGAACATGGGGCTGTTACTGATCCGTTCAATTCCGGAAGACCAAAGTCTACATTAGGAAGGACAGAGATTACCTGATGTGGATGGAGCTTTATCCAAAGTCACCCTGTTTATGAAAACAGGATGGGGTGCAGATGGAGGAAAAGGCTCAGGGGTCCTGAGCTCATGTCCCAGCTCTGCTGTTGCCTGGCCTGGGATCTGGGCCAGTGGCCTAACTGCTCTCAGCCTTTTCCATCTGTAAAAGGGGTCCTTGTCTCATGGCTGTGTGGCAGTCCCACCAATTAACGTCTGCGGTGCACCCGGCATAGTTTGAGGGTCCCTAGGTATGGGGCTGTAAAGGATCAACTTTCCCTGGAAACCAGCAGAAGGAACAATTAACTCACTGAAGAGAACCAGTCTCTGAGGCCTGCAGCCATTGGTAGGAAAGTCTTGAATGTGCAATTCACAAAGCAAGGCTTATCTGTCCATTAGTGCAGCATCTGATTTGTCAGCCATCAGACTGCCCAAATAAGGTCGTGTGTATTTTTCCCTCTAGTGTACTACTTTTAAAAGATGGCTCTTCCCCACCCTCCAGACAACTGACCAACATTTGCAGCAGTGGGTGCATGCCACAGGAGAGCTGGTGTCCCTGACATGTGCTGTGACAGCACAGATCTAAGGGAGGACCGCATCCCCAGCTCCGTACTTACACTAATCTAGAGAGAGATCCTTGGCTCCAGGCCACAGGCAAGGCTAGAGAGGATGTCCCCTAGGCCGGTGTCCAGGGTGGGCTGGCTTGGGACCAGCAAGTGATGCCTTTGGCTAACAGAACAGAAGAAAGCTCTCTCTGCATAGGAAGGACCCACAAGAAGAGAAATCTGCAGGCTGGGTGGAGGTGACCTCCGACCTCAGTTGTTACTAGACCACATAAGCTCCTAGGACAGGATCTGTTTCTGACTGTGCTAGAATGTCAAAACACTTGGCACATACAACGAGAGCTCAATCGTTGTTTGATGGGTGGAAAACAAGA
Organism: Noctilio leporinus; assembly: GCA_004026585.1. Taxonomy (NCBI): domain Eukaryota; kingdom Metazoa; phylum Chordata; class Mammalia; order Chiroptera; family Noctilionidae; genus Noctilio; species Noctilio leporinus. The sequence goes on along the minus strand of PVIW01006346.1, from coordinate 84,942 downwards.
GGTGGCATTTGTTGGCTATTCCTATGTATCAGCGAATGCTGTTCAAAGTATTGTATCCCCATTTTACAGATAAGAAAACTGAGGCTCAGAGGGGTTAAGCAGCTCAGATAAATGGTAAGTGGAAACAACCACTTTGAATTTGACTTGTTGGACTCCACTGCTGCAAGTTCAATACTAAATGAGCCTATCTTCTCTGGTCACTAGCTTCTTTCTCCGTAAACAAGGGTGCTGCCACCAGCTGGTACCTAGGAGGGTACTGTCCAGGCCTCTAAAATTCTGAGTAAACCGAGGGTGGGGCTGTGGACTCCCTGCCTTTCTGTCCTGCCCGCAGCTTCCCGCCTTGCACGCAGCCTCCTACCCAGAGATGGGCCCAAGAGGAGCAGAGGGGCACCTGAGCCACAGTTTGCACTGCTGCTTGTCAGCATCCTGGACAGAGGCCAGCTGGGGGTGCAGGCGGGACAGAGTCCATGACTCATTGGTTCAAGCAGTTCACGTGGGATTTCCCAGAATCACCTGCAGAGACAGGTATGCTGGGGACTGGCAACAGCCAGACTGGTGAGCAGGAGCAGCGACTGGTGTGCTGCAGGTGACAGGCCGCAGGGAACTGAGACAGGGCAAAGCAGACATATTTCTAATAAGGCATCTGGGCAAGAACATCAAATTGCCTATCGTCCTGGCAAACAGAACCCCCAAACCCGTCCCTTGACGGAAATCAGGTAACTGAAAACCAACTGCAGGGTGTGCTTGTAACCAGTGATAATCAATCATCTTGACTGAGCTCTGACCAGATGTCACCTGCACAACGCCTCGCCACGCCCGAGGAGGCAGGTGCGACTGCTAACCCATTTTGCAGAGGAGGAGTCTGAGACCCAGAGGGGTTGTGCAGCTCCCCTCAGGTCACTCAGCCAGCACAGGACGTTAGATGCTGGGGTTTCTGAAGCCAGGCAGCCTGAGGGCCGAGTCCTTGTTTTCCAATCACTCTTCTCTCCCAACTCCATCGCTTGGGGCGGGTGGGAGGAGGCAGGACACCCTCCATGAAGGAGCGTGTGGAAACCCCTGGAAATCCCTATGGAGGCTGGTGCAAGTTGTCCCCCATGCCCTCCAGGGTTTGGTGGAGGGGGTGCAGGGCACAAAAGGTCTCCCCCTCTACCACTACTCCAAAAATATTTTTAAAAAGCAAAATCTCCCCCCCAAGACTATTAAGGGAAGCCAGCTGGCAGGGCAAGTGAGGAAGATGTTGTTACGCAATGAACCGCTTCCATGTACCATAATAGCTTTTCACTTTGCTACTGGATCGGGAGACACCAAACAGCAAGTTTAAGCTGCTGTCTCCTCCACGGCCCCATTGCCAGTCTTCCAGAATCACATGTGTTTCTACTTTAAACTCTGTTAACGTGGTATGTTCAGTGTGCAAATCCAGATGGCTGGGGGCTCTCAGAAACCCAGCTTGGCATTTCGCAGAGCTGCCTTCACAACCGCGCCTTCTCACCTTCCCACCGGCCAATCGTGGCCAAGGAGTCGCTTTGAAAAGGCCAGCTGGTTCAGACCTGAGTCCCTGCTCCTTCCTGAAGCCTCTGCAGGGCGGTGGGACAGTCTGGGGACAGTGTGAGCACCGCAAGCTGCCTTGGTGACGGGTAGACCTGGCTGGCACCAGGCAGACGCTGGAGGGGTGCTGCCCGAGGGGGCAGAAGCGGGGACAGGCGCACTCTGGGCTGAGGCTGTCACCAGTGCGGCTGGTCCTATGTGGTCCCTTCAGTGTCCCTCAGCCCTTTTTAAGAAAAAAGGCCCTGTTTTCTTACCTACTTACCCTCAGGGCCTACGTGCTTAGGGCCCAGAAGCCTGCATTGCTATGGGGCCACGGTCGGTCTGCACAGATGAGCTGAGGGGAGGCCACCTCGCTGTCAAGGGAGGAAGAGGTGGGACAGGAGAACGAAAGGGGACCAGTGAGAAGTACTCTGCGGCTGTCAACCTTTCCCCACCATCCCTCCTGTTTCTTTAGCCTTTAGTTATTGAACACTGTCCTTGCGTGGCTGTCTTTTAGTCCAACTTTCCCTGCGCGGTCGGTGGGGCAACGATCACGTTTTGTAGTTCTGTTACTGTCCGTGCCGGCTCTGGACAGTAAGTAACGTTCCTTCTGAGACTGCTGTAGACGGGGTATGAATGGAAACGGTGTCAAAGAGCCTCTGCCTTCCTGGCTCCCGCGAGCCAAACGGGCAGAACCTGGGGGGTTCCGTGACTCAGGAGCTCCGCCGGGAGATGGCACGACCCAGCAGGCTGGCCTTTGCTCTCCACGGGCCCTGGTGCCCTGGTGCCCTGCCGGTGGAAGGCCTGGTGGGGGATGGGGCAAATGATACCGAGTGGCGGCTTTCTTCTGCCACCAGTAGATGCACCTCCAAAAGCAGGCAGCGAGGTGACAGCTCAGGGCAGCCTCCCTATCACTGTGCAATGGGCTGGGCCTTCCCAGGAGGTTGGGGTCCTCCAAGAATTCCAAACCTGGGGGGAGGCACGGCATGCTCACCCCCAGCTTTCCTCCAGAACGTGGGGCCTCAACCATAGAATCCAAGGAGGGAACCGAGTAGCTTTGCTATTTGTTGGAAAGACACTATTTATAGCTCCGAATCTTAACCGCCTTTTAAAAAAGACTGCACTTGGGGCCATTTTTAGAGCACCTGTCTTCCCTCGGATGGCTGCCTGGTGACTAGAAACGGCAGAGCTGAATAGGTGTAATTATAGAGGCTCATAATACGCCGAGACCATAACTGCGAGGAGTTTCTCTGCGCAATCTAAGCATGTCCTTTTCCCCAGAGCCTCTATTTAAATATTTTGTCAGCTCCCCACTCGAGCAGCCAGCAAGCTCCATCTCCAGCACCCTCGGAAAATGGGAGGGGGGTGATTTTGAGAAATGCCACTCCTTTCCCCTCCTTCTTCTTAGCGGAGTTAAGTCATAAAACAGAAACAAGGGTGGCGTGGGAGGGCGAAGTTGGCTGAGGTCCTGGGGCCAGTACAGCCCCCCGGGGGGGGGGGGCACTTTCTGCAACCCTGACAATCCGCTGACTGAGCTGCCTTGGTTATAGCCTTGAACATTTAGAACTATCCAGCACCTAGGAAAACAGCTCTGCTGTTCCACCCTGCTAACTCTGACCAAAATTGGGGCCAACCCTCTCTCATCAATGGCATTCTGGAAGTCAGGGCCTCTGCGCTTCCAAGGGATGATTTGGGTCTCCCCACTCCGCTTCTCAAACAGGGAGGGGCTGCAGAGGGGTTCAGACACAGACAGCCTTGTGGGTGGGCGGAGGGGACACCCTGCCCAGGGCTGCGGAGACCAGCCCCCATCACACTGAGCCTGCCCTCAGCCCCATGCCCTCCTGGGCAGGGTTCTCCTTCGGTCAACCAGACCTCACAGAGTCCACAGGGACAGAAAATGACTTAGAAGTGGGCTGGGCCGTGCTGGCATTACTGAAATTCATTCCAAACACATGATGCATTCGAGTCAAGAGCTGGAGGGAAACAAGGCCTGGGGCCAAGGGCAGAGCCTGAAGGTGCCATCACGACACCTCTGGAAGAGCTTCCAGTTTCTGAGTGACTCCTTGTTTCTTCCGGGGACACTTGCTCTCATCCTGTCTGGGTGGAGGTGGCCTGGTGTGGTTCATGGGGTTGAGGGATGCTATTTATTTATGGGGCACCCCCATATCCCAATTGTGGGGTCCGTACTCGACCCACTGAACCATCCTGGATAAGTCTCTCCCCGATGTCAAGCCTTAGTTTGTCCACTGGTGACACAGAGAAATGCAACACCCCATGTACCCACTCTAGACGGTGCCCAAGACGATGAACATTACGGAACCCCGACTAAGGGCTAGACACTGTACTTCTGTTCATTTGGGAGGGTAAATGTAGAAGCTGATTGAATGTTTTTTGCCATCAAGTACCATTCAGAGGTAGTCAAGCTAGTACTTTCAATGCACAGGTGAAAGTACTTGATAGGTGGCCAAGCACCTTAAAGACATGAGCTAAAGAAACAATGAAGCTCGTAAGGTCAAGACACACACCTCTGAGTGCCTCTTCTCACAGTAGCGAGTCGCTCAGTCCGTTTGGGAGATCAGTCGATCATATGACCTTTGTCCCCAGGGGGACCAGGAGGCTGTGCTGCTCCAGGGCACCATGACCTCCCTCCTGTCACTGGGACAGACGTGTTCTCTTCACGGACCACAGCTCTCATCTGTCCACCTCAAGGAAGGCATTCCTGCATTTCTAACTGATGTCCCAGGGAAATAATTAGATGTCGCTACTCCAACATTACATTACAGCTTCCCCGCAGATCCGGGAGGAAGGGGAAATGAGTTACGGAGAGCAAACCAAGCTAAATACAGTCGGTAATTGAAAAAGTGGCCAAGGAAATCAGGAGGGGAAACGCAAGCAGCTCAGACCTAAACAGATTATCAATCACTTCCTTTTAGGGCAAGCTCCACCGCAACTTAATCAATTGTTATTGCTTCCCAAATTCAATAAGAAAACTGATACTGTGGGGAAGAAGGAGGGGAAAAAAAACATGTTAAACGGTTACCATTACATTCTTGATGGGTTCTGGACAACATCCCACATTCAATTGCAAGTTTATCAGCAGAAAATAAATTTACCGGTAACGTAAGTCAGGTAATCGTGTCACCATCATGACTAACAGTGTAAAGTGTCTAAGGGATAGTCTCCAGACACCACTGGAGGGACACTGAGTTTAATAGTTTAATAGGTGGTTCTGAAAGCCGGGCAGCCTGCTCTGAAGGGTGGTGGGACTTCAGGTGGGACTGGGGAGAGGACTTGTGTGACCTTGGGAGTTCAAACATCCTAAGTCACTTGATCTCTAAGGGCTGTGGAGTCTGCTGCACGGTGGCCTGTTGAGGATAAAGACACTTGCTCCTTTAGTGAATAAACACGCACCAAGTCCTTGTCGTGTCTCAGGTACTGGGGACACAAGAGGAATGGAACCTGGTCTCCTCCTCCTAATGTCCTTACAGTTACCGTGGGGTCTGAGGGGGCAGGCAAAGGATGACAGAGGAATTCTCAGAGGGATTGGGAGGGAGGAAGGGGCACCGACCTAGGCTGGGGTGGGTCCCAGCCGAGTCCTGGAGGCCCTCAGAGGCGTGTCAAAGAACATTGGGCGGGGAGTAACTTGTGCAGAAGCTGACAGAGACTATGGAGGTCAGGAAACTGCAGGGGCACGGGGCACGCTAAACAGAGAGCCCGGCTGGTGAGAAGCAGAGAGGCAGGCAAGACCCCACCAAGCAATGTCTTGGTGGCCACATACGATGCTTGGCTGGAAAGCCACCAAACACCAGCAGCACAGTTCAGACAGATCCTTCTGAATGGGTGAGAGGGGCGGGCCTGGAGGCAGAAGTCCCCTGAGAGTTGCTGTAGGCATGGCCGCGGATACAGAGGATGGGGTGACCCAGAGGTGGGTGCACAAAGACTGGCCAGATGTGGGGGGAGGTGGTCCAGGACTAACCCTCAGGAGGGGGTGACCAGTGGGACATTCTGGGCATCTTAGACTAGGGACCCTGACTCCCTACCCTGCCCAGCTTCTCAGTCCCAGCCCCCCAAATTGAAGACACACAGGAGAAGCAGGAGCTTTGTCAAGGAGTTCAACAGTGACCACAAATGCTCCAGAGGGAAGGAGCATGACAGCAAGTTCTGGGCTCCCTGAGCAGAAGGGCTGGCTCTGGAGTGGCAGGTGCAGCAAGCCCAGCTCCGCCCCTGTTGGCTGCACCCCAATGGCGACTGCCTCAAGCTCTCTGTTTCTTCCTCTGAAAACTGGGCGCAATGACATCTCTGCCTCACAGGGTCAGCAGCAAGGTGCGGCGAGATGGAGCGAGAAAACGGCTCAGCCCAGCACCCAGGCTGGTAAGAGGCGGCGATCATCTATCATCATTGTTAGTAGCAAGAACGCCCCACGTCTAAGACAGGTGTAGAGCATTTCCTTCTACCTGTCAACATCAAGGAGGCAGGAAACAGCTTTGCAACACTTCTTGAGCAAGGGGACACACGGTGACTCCTTTCTGAGAAGGGGACAGAGGGAAGGGGTCTCAGGACACGGGCCCCGGCCTCCCCGGAGCCCGTGGGCAGCAGATGCTGGTGGCTCTCGGTGGTGATGCCACTCCTGGGACACGGTGGAGGGTGACTGCGAGCAACCAGGCACTCCAGCAATGCTGCGCAAAACTATCAATTTACTTGGAGAGCACCAAGTCTAATTACCTTGCCAAGGCTCTCTGCATTTTTAAGAACCTTTTTTTTTTCTCTCCTTAAACTCTTGATCATAAGGACTCTTGTTAGCAATACGAGGCATCGTTCTTGTTTCCCCTGTTGCCATGGCAACAAAGCAGTGTTTACCAGCCTTTCCAAGCTGGCACATCTTTATTAGCACCGGGATCCCGTGAGGAGCAGGAAGCAGTGCAGGGGTTTAAAGAGCATTAATCCCCTTAAGCTTTGCAAACCTCTCTAGTTAGGGAGCCCATGATGGGGGGCGGGGGGCAATGACTTGGGGTCTCTGCCATTTTCAGGGCCCTCCTAGAATCGCCCAGCCTTCATGAACCTCTGGACTGAAAAAGCTTCTCTCTCGGGAGCTTCACTTTAAATTTCTTCCCCTCTTGAAAAGGACAAACTTGTGGGCTGTCTGTACTTCACAAGAAAAGTCTGCTCCTCGTCCATCAGAGGAGGGCCATGAGCTGTTTCCTGGCTGCTCTCTCGTGTGATAAACACAGATTTTCAAACGCTGTTATCTCTTGGCCAGGAGGAGGGACGGCCACCTGTGCACCCTCCACGCCGGCCCTCCGAGATGCGGACCGGCGAATGACCCTGGGCTTTGATAGATTCCCAGTGTATTTCAAAAAAGAAAAAGAAAAAGAAAATAACTACCTCAGAAAGCAGCTTGGGAAAGTGCCCTGTATCTCAGCTTTTCTAAGAAGAGGTTTCAAAGTCAGCACCGTGGCAGAAGTGGGGAAGGAAGAAGAAAGGGTTTCCTTACATCATTTAAAAGCAGTTCAATGTCCCAATCCTCCTCCTACCAAATAAATGTCTCTTTCATCTTTCATTCCAGCCCAGGGGAAAAAAAAATCAATCAAACCCCAGCTAAGGCTCCAGGAAGACCTGTGGCTGAATCCTGGGGGAAAAAAAAACACCACCACCACCACCAGTGAAGGATGACACCAATATCTATTTTGGCTTCCCAAGCAGCTTTCAAATGATAATTTTGCGCTGGACAAGCCTTGGCACCCTCCACGGCCCCCGTTCAGCCTTCTGTGTCCATCCGTCCAGCCCAATCAGGACTGCTCAGCTGCAACACCGGGCGCCATTAAGAGTTTGGCCTTGGGAGGCGCGGGCTGGCGGGGGACAGACACAAAAGGCGACGTTTCCAGCCCAGCGATTTCTGAGCCCACTTTCAATCTGCTGGCACCACCCAGGATTCCCGGGGGTGCTCAGGAGTCTTAAAACAACAACAACAAAAATGTTGAAGTCTTTCAGATCCTTTTTCTTTCTTTTTCTTTTTGTTGGGATAAAAGAGTTCATTCAAAGACCCGTATCAGCCTCTCAAAAGAGGGGACTCCCCAGCCCAAGCTGCGTCCACATAAAAACCTTGGGACAATGGCCCTCCTCAATTGGACGAATTCTAGGTGGTCCAGCGGTCATGTGGCCGCTGAGTTATTTATACTCGATGCCTCTCGTGTTTTGTAAAAGCACTTGAGGTGACTGAGCACGTCAACCCTGGACAGCATAAACATGAATAGGTGCTGTGACCGATGAGTGATCACGGAAGAGAACAATGGTTACCCACGTTGGGGCCGGAGCCAGTGGGCTGAGGAGCAGGGCTCAACCACCCGAAGGCCTGTGAGCGCTTCTGATTGTGGAAAAATGGGAAGCACCAAGCTTCTCTATGAACCCAGGGAGACAGAGGAGACCGTCTCTCTCTAGCCCGGAGTTGTCACTGGGCAGTGGGGCTGGAAACAGGCTGGCAGGGTTCAGGAGAGCCCATCAGCCAAGACCGTGGAGACAGAGGTGGGACCAGACTGGCGACACCTAGTGCCTGGCCCCGTTACTTCAGGCATAAGCTTTAGAGCACCCTGGGGCGGACCTAGGGTCTGCAGGTCAGTGAGTTGGGGGGCCAGGCTGGGGCCTGCTTGCTCAGAGATGTGAAGCAGACAGAAAGCCAAGCTGCGCTTACCAGGGCCCTCTCAGAAGGAATGGAAGACTAGTGGATGCGACTCTGAACTTGAATTAAACTGCTGAACGCTGCCCGCCCCACCTTGTGGGTAACGCGGGGTACCCCTAGCCATTAGCAATAAAAAGTCCTCAGGACCAGACAGTGTGAGGAGTGGTCTGAGGGTCTAGAAAGAAAACAGGGGGACAGGGGGACAGGGTCCCAGTAAGTAGCCAGTCTGGGGCAGCACGAGGAGAGAGACCTCCTCCATCGAAGCTCAGCCCCCCAGCAGCAAGTGGAGTGGAAGAGCATTTCCTTCTGGAACTGAAGGATCCAGGGAAAGTCAGCTGGCCAGCCTGATGTGGGTGCCCCATCCACAAGGTGAGGGAAAGCTGGGGTGGCGGAGGGCAGGGCCCAACTCCTGCCTGAGCGGCTATTTTTATCGGACTGGTCTGTGTACAGAAGCACCTCCCGGCCAGCCCCTGCCCCCTGCAGTGACCCACTCCAGCTTTGCAACCTATGGTCCCTGGAATCCTTTCCTTCCTTTGCCCAACATGGAGCCTCTCAAGCAAAGGGCCAACAGGGAAATATCTTGCTATTAACCTCCACACCTGCACCTGAAAGCTGACTCCAGCAGCAGGTGGGGGAAGACAGGTGGCCACGGCAGTGGGGGAGGGGCTGAGAACCTGCTTCTGCGTGTCCATGTGACTCATGGGTGCGTGCAGGATCGACAGACAACACAGCAAGCAGTTTGCTTCACGCACCAGATTTCTCCCCTTGGCTGAACATTAATTTCCAATCTAATTGCCATCTCTTCCCAGGCTGCAGACAATGCGTACCTTCTCCACCCACGTGGATCAGCTGCTCTCGGCCCAGGCCCCGCTCCAGCACACAGCGGGGCTCAGGCCGGGGTCAGAGTCTGCAGCCAATGGGATGCTCCTGCCCCGGCAAGTGCGATGTGGCCTCTCCAAGGGCAGACAAATTAGCAGGAGGAATTTTGGTTGTAGCTGGGGCTGGAAAAGTGAACCCTGGATACTCAGTTTCAGCCTCCAAGAAGTCAGCTTTATTTAGGCTGAGAGACAGCATTGCTACGTTGCTCCCCTACCCATTTCCTACATGGACTTGAATCCTTCCCTGGCCACGGCCTGCAGGAGTCCTTGGTGCTCCACAGAAGTGGGTCCTTATGTGAGTTCCTCACCACTTTGAATAAACCAAAAAAATTCTTTAAAAAAAAAAAATCACTGTAAGGTCATTCATGTGAATAATAACCATTCTTTCTCTTTAATCAGTATAATAAAATTTTAATTATATCTTCCAAGTGCAACCCCCTTTCTCCATCAATTCCTCCCTCTTAGGTTTAATATTAGAATGGATCCTGAAAAATTCTAGGGGGTGGGAGAGTCTGCAGTGTGAACTCAGTCAGAGACACAGAAGGATTCGCGTGTGTATGTGTGGATAGATTTTAGATTTGCCAACTTCTTAATCCTGCTGAGTTCTCCTAGGAAAAGGAAAAAGGTCCCGAATTGCCGCTCTTCCCCAGGCTGAAAATTTCCAAAAATTTCCAGTCAGGCTTCAAATATCAGATGGAGAGAGGAAAACCAGAGAAGAGGGGATTAAGGAGAAAGGATAGCGAATGAATGTGGATTTCTGCCTAACTTCTGCCTCTGTCCCCAAAATTCCTTTTGGAAGAGGAAGAAAGGTAAAAAGGAAACAAAAAAAACTTAAAAAAAAAGAGATTAAAAACAGACATTGTGTTCTTTCTCCATGACCCCCCAAACTCTAAACTTAGCGGTTTACACAATGAAAAGCACATTGTGTGAGGAACAGCCTGGATCCAGGCTCATCTACCTTGGGGCTCCTGCACCAACTCAGCTTTCAGGTCTTAAGCACCTTGTAACAAAGGAGAAGAAAGAGTGAAAGACCTAAAAGGGCATGTGTCCAGGTGATCTGTGCCCCAGGCGGCCTATAGGTCGCCCAGGGGGCTCTCCGGCCCACTATGGCCTTCAGGCCTCGCCAGCCACAGGCACCACACCCAGGTCTAAAAGCATCTCTGCAAACCCCTTGGCCTTCACAGATCGACCTTACAATTGGCATTTTTCTGAGGCATTTAGTAACTCTGTTGTCTCCTAATTGGCTCAGAAAAGACCATGTTCACAGACAACTGAGGCTGGGGTAGAGAGAGAAGACAGCTCTTTCCTCCCTCAAGGGGGACCACACACACCACCCTTGTCCAAAGGCCTAGAGGTCAGACCCAGGACCCAGGTGACCCACTAAAGGATAGTCCCCAAGCCTCTCTAACTTCTTTCTCCACTCAGCGGGGCCCTGAGCATCAGTTAAAACTATCCTTGACAAGAGCATGGATGCAGCAGCGATGCAGCAGCCGGCCTGGGGGTCAATGTGCTACTGTCAAACAGGATTCCTGGGTTCAAATCCCAATCTTCACATCCCACTGGCTGTGTGACCTCGGTCAGGTTACTTAACCTCTCTGAGTATCAATCACCCATTAGGTAAATGGAGTGGCTGGGCAGTAAAAAAATCGAGAATACACAAGGGAACTTCAGCAGTGCCAATAATAACGACTACTACCATCATTCATTAAGTCACTAAAAGAGAAGTCACCCAGTGCTGCTTAATTTTAAAAGGTGAATAGTTTTACCACTGAGGATGGGGTGAAGGTGAGGTGGAAAGGAAGGCAAAGAGCTACCACAACCAGGGGACCAAAGTGATGAAACTATGAGAAGTAAAGGGAGAAACATGATCCTTCTCCACACACCCAACCCAGACTTCATTTGCTGGGCATCAACCCATGTCAGGTACCATGCAACCAAACCCATTTGCTACAAAGAGAGGTGAGTGTGTTTTCCCAGGGCTTTACCAATGCCCCCAGGGTAGGGCATGCTTAACGGGCCAGGTCTCAAATGACACCATGCATAGCTAGGAATTTAATACATGCCCTTTAACAACTGTCTTTGGAAAAGTCCGAAGAGCATAGGGCCCCGTGCCTGGGCAGGCCACTTCCAGGACTGGAGAGAATAATGATTGTACTTTCCAAAGACTATTTTGGTGGGAGGTGAATCTTTCTTTTTTTAAAGGAACCGTGAGAAGTAAGAGGAGTGAGGAGGCAAACACAAAATCTGCTCACTGCTCCTTAAAAGCACTGCTCCCCGCGGGGTTCAGCTGGGAGGCTGGGCCAGGTGAGGCCACTGGCCATTGAGTGGAAGCTCCAGGCCTTGCTGGGTGTGGGAGTGCAGCTTGTGAGAGCTCCTTCCAGCTCCCCATCCTCCACCCCAAACTTCCGTGGCCCTACTGTTTACAGCTCACCACACTGCAAATCTTTTATTTCCTGTCACCCATTGGCCAGAGCGTCCTCACTCCCTGTTTCTCCCAGACAAGTTAATAAGATGGAGGGCTCCCCAGAGGTCTGGAGCTGGTGAACATTATCCCTTGGAAGCAAGGCAGAGATCCTGACATAGCAGAGACGACTTGGAGCCTATTAATTACCCTTTCTCTTCTGGCAGATCTTTTGAAAGAAAGCTTGACAAATCAAAAGGAAGGCTAGCACCTGCCTCTCCGTCCTATTTACGTCCCACTCCCGCCCCAATAACACAAATCTGATTTCTTCTTTTAAAAAAACAACAAAACGGCAAACCAAACCAATTTGTCAGAGCTGCGCCCACCCCGGCTGTGCCACCTATGATCTGCATGGTTAGGGACACAAAGGGTGAGCCTGTTTTCATGGGCTAAGTTGCAGAAATCTAAGGGACGCAGGGGGCTGGAAGCAGGGAGTGGTCAGGGCTGAGGGCCCCAGGGGTAGGCATTCACAGGGGATGCAGGCCCCCTCAAAACGCACTCAACGGTACAGGGTACCAACAAGCACCCACAGTTTCACCCACTGGGCCGGGAAGCAACGAAGCTTTGATTCTTGGAGGCAGTATCCTGTCTGAAACCCTCCAGATGAATCACCCGGGGGGCTTTTAACACTACAAAAACTGGAGTGTTAAGGGACCCATCACTTCATCTTCAAGTTTCATTGTCAACCTCGCTGACAGCATTTACTGGGTCCCCTGACATGATACCTTCCTTTGTGAGGTTTATGCAAAAACAAGGGAGTTAGTTATCTGAAGGCTCCAGAGACCTTTTCTTTGGTGTTCTTTTTTTTGGTCTATCCATCCATGCAACATCACTAAATGGATTCCAGAGGGAATAGGAAACTATTGATTATCTACCTAAAACGTGTTCCTTCCACCAAAGCAGTCCCCACGTTGTTGGACAGAACCACCCTCCACCTTGAGCTACTCCATCCAAGAACCCACAGTCAGCCCTAACCTCTCCCCTACCATAACCCACATCTAACCTAGCAGAATGTTTTATGTCTCAGCTCCAAAAACACACTCTGCATCTCGCTGCCCCTCCCCACCCGGACGGCTGCCTGGTCCAAGGCGACATCCATGCTCACCTGTCCTCCCGCGATGACTCTCAGTGGCCTTCCTGCTTCTGGAAGTGCGGCCCTGCCCTCCGCCCTCAACTCAGAAGCCAGTGGGATCTTTCTAGAGCATACTTCCCATGCCTCTACCCTTCTTGTCTCCTTCCAGTGGCTCCCTTACGCCTTGCGGTGCTCCCTGCCCCTTCATGACGCACCCTCCCTCCCTTCCCTACCTTCTTACTCATGCCTACCACGCTTCCTCTCAGCCACTGGCCCTCCGCCTGCCCTTCCAACACGCTGCATCCTCTATTTTCTTCAGAGCACTTAGAGTACCTGACATGGCAGGACCTAGGCTTTTTCTCCCCAAAGACGGCGAGGGCAGGAGGCCAGGGCTGGGTTTGCCTTGTCGCTGGAACAGCTCCTGGAACTCAGAGGGCACTTGGGACACACTGGCTAGGACACTGAACAGGAAGCCCAAGGGCCTTGAGTGCAGGATGTGCCTCTGCCGGTAGAGTGGGGCGCACAGTGCTTGGGACACCTGGAGAAATCCCACAGCAAGCATGTGGCCGATCACTGAACCCCGCTCTCAGTCAGAAATGCCAGCTGGAACCGATGGCTCATCGCCTGACCCTCCCCTGCATGGGGTGGCCCATCCCACTCCTGCCTATGCAGCTCCCACCCGGCCTCCCAAGGGCATTTCGGAGTTGAACCCCCACGCCTGGGTTTGATAAAGGCAAGACCACGCCACCCACCAGGGCCCTACGTTTCTGGGGCATTTCCACCATATCTCATTTTAAACTCAAAAATCTTTAAGCTGTTACCCGGGAAATCATCATTAAATCATTTGTTCATTTTTATTAGTGTCACTGTAATTAAAAAGAATCATATTTCCGAAATCTTCAAGCTGCACTTATCAAAACCCACCCTCCAACCAATCAATTAGTATTACAATAAACGCTTTCCCTTGTTGCCACTGCTATTAGCATTTTGATTGAATGTCTGTTGAAAAGTGACTGGTAACAGAAGATTGTGTTCAGAAAGTAATGTTTCTTTATTCGTTACCATCCAACCTTGTCTGGTTGTCTCCAGACTTGACTCAAAAGAGACAAGACAGTTTCCAAAAGCGGTCATTTTGGTGGCGGATTATATTTTTCATGAGATGTGTGATAAATTGGGGACAGTGGCCCTGGCACTGCCGGCTCTGCACTGGGGCCTCCCATGGCCGTGGTCTCTGCACCTGGGAGCCCTGATGGGGTGATCCGTGTCCGGCTGCTGCACCCCACCCCAATAATCCGGGACAATAAATACCCAGTAACCACTGTGATTCCTACAGAAGATCACCATCATCACACACTCCCTTCTCTGCCAAGCACAGGGAAACCTGTTATCCTAACACAATAAGTCCTCCAGTCGCCATCATCATCATAATAAAAGCACCAGTCAGTAAAGAGATGGGTTAACAAGCTCCATTATGGGGAGAGAATGGCTGTCTTCTCCATATCACAGGAATTAAAGACAAGAGTTCATTAAATCACTATATTAGAATTTAAATGACCTGCTAGTTCAGACAGCTCTATTTACTGAAGGCTTCTGTCCCCCACACCCCCAACACACACCAAAAGGAGATTTCCAGAAACTTAAGGCTGCCTAACAAAAAAGTTCCCATCTTGGCCTCCGTAGCCTCACGAAAAGAGGAAACTCGGCTTCCACTTGTCTTAAAGAGAGTGGCAGGGTACCGAAGAGGGACGCCCAGAGCTACGAAGGGCATGTGATCCAAGCTACGAATGCGGAGGTGGTTAAATGCCACCTCCGTCTGGCCATCCATCAAGTTTCAATCCACATGGAAGGCTACCAATGAGTTTCATCCTCACTGCAGGATACCATGTCCCCCCACCCCCAAATCCCTGGCTAGCTCATGATAGTTCACCACGCAATAGCCAGGGGTGCGGACAAATGTTGGTGCTCCATTAAAAAAAAAAAAAAAAAAGGTATTCCAGAATTCAAAGGGGGAAAAGGTACTTACTATACGGTTCCTTTAAAAATCTTTCCTTTCTCGAAACTCAGCCTTCTTCTCCTCCGCCCACCCCCAACTTGTTTCTCCCCTGGCTGCCTGCCAAGATGTTATAATAGTGTCAGGTAGCAATTTCATTTTTAAAACGCTCTTATCAAGGATTTAAGGTGAGAGATAAGAACAGCACAGTAAATCATCATAAAGGAGTGTAGCGGGAGGCGTAGTATTTTACAAATCAAAACAGTTAACAAAGGGAAAGGCAAGGACAAGGAAACAAAGTAAGTTGAAGCACCGTCTGAAAAGGGGAGGGCAGAGGCCAACTGAAACAGAAAGCGCATCCTTCGGATTTCCAGGCTCCCTTTAGGTAAATGGGCTCGGCATACTGGCTAAAAACAGCACTCACAGTCCAATTTCCATGTTAAAATAGGATGTTTTTAGACGCTGCGTATATTGTCAACCCATCACACACCCTGGGGGCTCTCATGGAAGTCATCTGACCCGCAAGCATGTGTTGCTAATATCACTGCTTTATTATTTATCAAATCAATTTCTTCATGGAATGACTAATAGCCGCCACAGCTGCTGTCCCCTTCCTACCCCAGCTGCGACGCCCGCCAGGGCAGCAGTGCGATTTGCCAGGCTACCTGCAGTGCCTTCCCCTCCACGCTTTGCGGAAGAACCTTATAAAAAGGCAGGAGCCCAGGGTGCCATTTCAGATCCAGACCACTTTGTGACAGCCTCTTATGCGACCCAGGAAACGTTAATACCACTAATTGACCAGGTCAGGGCGCAAGTCCATACCCGGGGACTTTAATTAGTCCCATAATAAAGGAGTGGCAAACCTAAAATAAAGCACAGGTACATACTTTCCCATTTTGATCCTTTATAATGTGCCTGATCCAGTGTATACTTAAAAGCCAACCAAGAGCCACATCCAATTCAAATATGCACCACACACACACAGCTAGGGCGCTACCCAAGAGTGACACCAAAGCTTTTAACTCCAGAAAATAAGATCATTAAGAAGTTATTCTAACTTTTTAAATAAAATATGTGCTCACCAATCTCTTCTGGGGCCTACCTGAAAATTCACAATAAATTAAAACATGCAGTTAGATGATTTCCCATCTGCCTAGGAATGACTCGATTGTCCATTAAAAGCTAGAGTTCTGAAATTACATAAAGGGAAATTATCAGATATTGCTGATACACATTTCTGTTGTAAAACAGGATTAGTATTACAGGCAAAATACAAAGCTTTTTTGGGGTAAATCTTACCCATTTTTTAAAAGGCAAGACAGCATGAAGGAAGGAGCAAATTAAACCATAATTTTCAGACTACGTTCCCTTATTGTCACCCAGAAAAACTGCCAGGTGTTTCCAGAGAAGTTTACACATAAATATACTAGCTGAATCAGGAAATCTTCCCAGGGCAAATGAATCAACTTAATTAAAAGAAGACGTAAGATGCTAAGCCTAGTGATTTTTGGAAGTAGGGAAGGAAACTTAGAAACCTCTAAGCACACACCTTTCTACCTGGCCTCCAAGAGCAAGGTGCATAGCATTTTAAATCCTGGTGCAGACCCCTGGCTGAAGAGTACCTTCCCCTCAGCCCACCAGGCCCCGCCAGGTCAGAGATAGGCATCGTGGGTCAGAGATAGGCATCTAGGGCACATTTTATTTTAAGTGGAACCAGTATTTTCACTCTTTCAAATCAGCTGTCAAGGGCAGCTACATTGACACAAAGGCCTTTCCTCCCTTCACAAGAAAGTTGACTGGGTAATTTGTTCTTTTCTTAGGTTCCAGAAAAAACAAGTGTTCCCGAACTTTCTCTTTAGCTCTCTGAAGCCCCCTCCAGAAAGCACCTGTAGCTCCTACACAACCACCCTCCAGACAAAGACAGGAGCACCTCCATTTAGCCAGCATGGGCCTGGCGAGGGAAATCACACAGCAGAGGCTGAGATGGATGGGGAGCAGGAACCTCTCCGTTTTTAGTCAAATGGGAAGAGAGACCAAGGTGAGGAGGGACTGCCTGTCTGCCACCCACCCTTTTAGCACATATTTGTACTACTTGCCAAGCCATGGGGACACAGATACGAATCAAATAATCCAACCGAGAACACAGCCATTAAGAACAGGAGTGCCAGGAAGTGACAAGGAGCCAGGGGCACAGAAAACTGGTGCAGCTGACCTAGGCTGGGGGTCCTGGCAGATTTCCCCGAGGAAAGGCACTGAAGCCCAGGCCTGAGAGGTGAGTCGGAGTTGGCCAGGAATGACAGACATGCTGTTTCTGGCAGCCCAAGGAACAGCCTGGAGGGCGGGGGGAGGAGTGGCCCTGCGAAGGAAATGCCCAGGAGGTCAGCGTGGCCCCAGTGAGCACAAAGGAGTGAAGTTGGAGAGGAGACAGGGCTGGGAATGAACCACACTGAGGCTTTATCCTACCACTGGTGGGAGGCCAGCACAGAGGTTTTGGTAGCGGGTGATGAGGTTCCTCACCAGCCCCAAAGAATGGTAGTTACACCTCCTCCTCCCCACACGGATCGCCACAGGCCACCCCCACGAAGGAGGCACCCCCTCCTGCTGGTGCCAAGGAGGGCCCATCTCCCTGCCAGATGCAGGTCAGGGTCTAAGACGTGGTACCAGCACTGCCTTGGTGGACTTTAAAGCTGGAAGGGTCCTGGAAGATCATTTGACCCAGGGTCCCAGCCCTGATTGCACATGGGCTGCAGCGAGGGCAACATGAACACTTCCAAAGCCAGGACTCCATCTCCGAGTCTCATTTAACTGAGCTGGAGGTGGGCCCCTGGCATTGGTGTGTTTTAAAAACTCCCTAGGTGATTCTAGGGTTGAAAACCGCTGAGGCAGCCTAGACCGCTGATGTGAGGACAATCATTCATCTAATGCTGGGCTGTGGGATGACGTATGACACCCAGACCTGCCCAACCCCTGTCTCTGAGTGAGGGAGCCGCAGGAAGTAGGCGGCTCTTCGGGTTATTCGGGGAATTTCAATTCCAAAGAAAGAAATCCAGGGGAAGAGGGGAACTTTGAGGAAGTTCCCTTCTCTGCTTTCCTGCACAGCGACAATGGCATTCAGCCCCTTCATGGCCCCTCGCTGAACAGACCCACTTCTGAGGGGCTCTCAAGGGTCCCCCAGCGTTCCTACCCAGTGAACACACAGCAGCTGCGTGTGAGACGGGAGCGAGCCCAGGGCTGGTGAGAGACGTGCAGAACAGGGACCACTGTTGCCTCTGCGTCTATTCTGGGCCCAGAATGGATGATGTCACCTCCGGTGGCAGTGGCAAGCGGAGTCATGAATCATCCACGAACGCGCCTGGACTCTGAGATAATAAATCGAATGTCAGCATTGCGTACTTTGCAGATCTGGTGCAGAGGCACCAGCTTTGCCTAGGGTGCTGGAACACAGGCCCCAACGCCGGAAGCAGCCAGAGAGGAGGAGGCGCTTTCAATTATCTTCTGATAGCAAGATCCGGCGGCAAGCAGAGGAAGACATTCCACATTTGTAGGGAGCGCTAAAAGGTGCACAGTTTTGATCACTGTCAAATCATGGCAGTTACGTGTATGGGCCACCGGCCTTGCCCACCAAACTTGAGGAGTAAGAGAAGCACCTCCACTAATTACTGCCATGCCCACCAGTGCCCACGACCAGAAACCTGCAGGTGCTACCACGCTGACCCTCAATTGCATTAATTTAGCTCAGAAACTCACTCTGGGATTGAATTTGGCAAATGTTTCTTGCCTGGAAGGGCCTCTGGGACCAGAGAAAGAAATCAAGGAGTCTGTTAGGCAGATTCAGTGCTGTCTCACTGTGTTTTCTTTCTTATTTTTTTTTCTTGGGTGGAAGTCGGGACAGGTATGTGAGGATGGAAGGTTTGTGTTGTCATTCATGTGAGCCCTTCTGACTTCCTTCTCTTTCCTTTTCTCCTCCTTCCTCTTCTTCCTCTTCTTCTTCTTCTTCTTTTTTTGCTGTATTTTTATTTTCCTCAGCAGATGAGGTGAGTGAACCAACTGGAAATACTGATTACGGTTTGCATTCTTGAAGCTGGGAGTTTGGACAACTCCTAAGTATATTGGTTATTGCTTGGTTTATACAGAAATGACTGAGCTCCAAAAGCTATTGGGTTGGCCAAAAAATCCATTTAGTTTTTTCCATAAAAGTCACAGTTTTCATTTTTGTTTTTTCTTTTTAATTTTATTGTTGTCGTATTACATCCATCCCCTTTTACGGTTTTCATTTTTCACCAATAACTTTATTGATTTGGATATTTTGAGTATGTCGGCTATCTCCTGCATGGTGTAACGGTGATTGCTCTCAACGCCTTGATTTGATTGCTATCAACTTCTATTGGTCTACCTGACCCTGGAGCATTGCCCAGTGAGAAACCTCCAGCATGAAACTTGGCAAGTCACTTTTGACATGTTCAATTGGTCACAGCACCTTCTCCATACACTGCATAAATCGTTTCCTTTTTTTTTTTTTTTACATTTCAGTTGCATTTTTACCTTCCTTGAAATAAAAGCATAATATACTGAAAATGTTGTATATTTTCTTCCATCTTCACTATTAAAATGGTTACACAAAAATTCACCCATTTTGATGAGTTGTTTCTTAATGTATGCTGATATGACAGCTGTCCTAATGCATTCTAACATAATTGTTTTGAATGAAGTTTTAAAGACAACAAAGTATTATAGAGCCATCTTATGGAAAAAGCCGAACAAACTTTTTGGCCAACCCAATACTAAATTAAAATGTAAACCTGAGAATTCTTCAAAGATCTCTGGACCAAAAAGTATCTTTAATATCCTAAGGTCAATTTCAGGGTCTCTGGCTAAATTAAACTTGGCCAAGGCATGAACTATGTCAGGATTTGGGTGCTGTGCTCTCAGTGGGGTGAAAGGTCTTTTCTTGACTTGCTCTTACATTAACTGTTTTGCTGCAGGAGAGGATGTGACAGGGACAGGAGCGTGCAGGCAGAAAGCCTCTCCTGGCTCACTGGGACCGCAGGCCAGTGCGAAGCGGGGTACGTGTCCAACACACGGCCCTGCGTAGCCCTCTGTATTAGTTTCCTGTGGCTGCTGTAACAAATACCATAAATTGGATGGGCTTCAATTTATTCTCTCACAGTTCCAGAAGTTGGCAGGCCCACACCCTCTGGAAGGTTCTAGGAGAAAATCTGTCCCATGCCCTTCTCTTGGGTGCTGCCCCTGCGGCCAGCCATCCTCGGCATATACCTGCACCACTCTAGTCTCTGCCTCCATGGTCACACGGCATGCTCCCTGCGTGTCCCTCTTCACATGTCCTCCCTCCTCCAGAAGGATGCCAGCTGCGCTGGATTAACTTACCCCAGGAAGACCTCATCTTAACTTCATTACCTTTGCAGAGAACCTATTTCCAAATAAAGTCACATTTGGAGCAGCCAGAGGTTAGGGCTTCAATATATCTTTCGGGGGGAGGGGGGGGATACGGTTCACCCACAACACTCTCCCATCTTGGAAAACTTGACAGCATCTGCCAAGAGTCATCCAGTGTTATTTTCTCCAGTTAGCAAGCCTGAGCCTTCATTCCCCAAGAATGGCAATAACAGTAATTATTATGATAATAAAAAAGTTAAATTTATAGTCTCTTCAGCATCACAAGCTTCACACGCATTATTTCACTTAAGCCTCACAAATCCAAGAGTTAGTAACGTTAGCTCCATTTAACAGATGAGAAAACTGAGGTTGAAGGTTAGTAACTTGCCTGAGGTCGCACAGCTCATTAGTGGTAGCTCTAAGATTTGAACCCAGCAGTGTCAGCTCTCACCTGTTTGTCACATGGCCCAGACACCTCACAAGCTTCATTCATTGGGATATGTGCCTTGACTCTAAAGCTATAAATTACAAAACACACTTGCCACATTGTGTAGGGTCCCCGCATATTTATTCATCTAACTTGGGTTAGGAAAATGCTTTCAACTCTTTTTTCCTATTAAATTGAAAAGCACTTTGAACTCCTAGAATGAAGGGTCTCCCCATTCCGACCATTCTCCCCTCTGGTCTCAAATAAACTCAAGCAAACTGGTTTCTTTTCATACCCAGGCCAGTCTGGCTAGTCTATTAACAGCATGCTGTCTGGGAGGAGCAGAAACTACTAAGAAAATCCTCATCTATCTATCTATCTGGCTCTCTGTTTATGGAAATAAAAGGCAGAGGTGACTCAGAGGCAAAGGATTCTCGGCTGCATATAATTATGTCTTGTTTGGAGCTCCTCAGTCTCTCTTCCTGGCAGGGCAGAAAAATCGGATGAGGCAAGGCCCACATTCCATTCAACAAAGTTTGAGACATCGTGTGTCCTACTGACCCCATAATTACAGCTGAGTTTAAAAATATTTACGCATAATGCCAGAAACAAGGCGGAAGTGACAATAGTTACTGTGTTAGGGATGGGCTGACATTTAAAAAAAGTTCTCATGTTGTTGTAGCACTACATTTACAATTCAAATTGGAATGAATTTTAAAAGCCTCCCACCAGAAAGTAAATGTCTGAATAGGTAACAAGTGCACATGGTACAAAATTTCAAAAGGCAAGTGAGTATATAATAAAAAGGTCTCCCACCTCTTTTTACCTCTAGTCACTTAATCCTCTTCCTTAGAAGCAAATGCTATTTTTAAAATTTGTGTAATCTTGCAATTTATCAGTATATGGTATGTACACGTGCATCAACGTATTTGTGTACTTATCATGGCCAGTGACTGTTACATTTATTAACCTCAGGCTAACCCTCAGTCCTCCTTATACATGAGAAATCTGAGTCACAGAGAGGTAAAGTGACCTGCCAAGGTCACGCAGCTACTCAGTCACAGACGTAGATCCCAACACCAGCTACCTGGCCCTGGAGCACGCGCTCTTGACAACTATGCCATTCAACTCTCTGTTACCAATTTTGTGAGTATCCTTTCAGCAATAGTCTTTGCACCTGCAAACATGGATCTGTTTGAAGGGAACATTATTTTTCATGACTAGAGTCTGAAAAATTCAAGCACCGATTTTAGTTTGCCTAAAGAGGTTAAAACCGATGGTCTCTTTTCGAGGGGAGAGGAAAGAACACGGCCTGCTGGGCACTGACCCCCGCCGAGGGCCCTTCACAAACAAACGGATTCATCTAACTCTTACAGAGCAGGAGTGCCGCCTCCACAGTGAGCCGAACAGGGCTCCACGGGAAAGCTGGGATTTGAAACCAAGCCTGGCCCACACCACACTCTTTTTAGCACCTCGTGTGGATACACAGCTCCAGGTGAGCTGGCACCTGGACTCTGACCCGCAAGGGGCGAAGCAGAAGCTCACAGCCGGAGGGCACACAGTACCCTGGCTCTGGCTCCACCCGACTACCCCGCTATGGCCCCTAGCAGCGCCGTGATGCTAAGAAAGGAGGTGATTTCAATCAAGTCACCGAGCGAAACGCTCCTGTTTCTTTGGGCCTCCACACTCTTCCCTCCCTGAGACCTTAAGACACGTCATGAGAGTTGGGGCCTCGGCCTCTACGGGAACATAGCCGAACAAAAGCCTTGTTGTTCCTCTACAAAAAATCACTTCTGGGTCAGCGGAGCTGCTGTCCCCGAGCCCGCTCCCTTTCTGCTTCCGTGGGCCACAGCCAGGACGGAGGCAGGAGGGCCTATTCGCTCACCACCCTTTTGAGGCCAGGGCTTTTATTCCAAAGGAAAGAAGTTGAAGATTTATACTTGCGCTAAAGGAGACGCGCAGCCTCCAGGGTGCCCGGTTCCCCTGGGTTCACTGTACCTCTGGCTCGGGGCACCTCTCATTCCTAGCCTTGCTGCTAGCGAGTTAAGGGGTTCGTATCCCTGTCTACAAAGCAAAGTCGGTGAACAGAAACCAAGCTACTGTGTTGATTATTATCTCAAGAGACAGCTCCGGAATGGGCGCTTCCGGAATTAGTTAGCTTGGGGAAGAAAAACAAAATTGAAGCGCATTCCTACCTTTCCTGCCAGAAACAAAGTTAAGGTCTCAGATCAATGTTGCTGGGGCTGGGGTATCTACAGGAATCATTCATGGCCTCCTCGACATGTTTTCAAATTCACATTCCCCTTCAACCCTGCCCCTTGAATTGGTCATTTGTGAGGTCCTGTTTGCACCGATTTCTCAGGAAGGCTAATGGAGTTTGTTTAATGGTAAATAAAATGTGCAGACAGCTCAGAGAGCTGGTCTTGGAAAGACAGCTCAGGATGAGGGCTGCTGACTCTCTACCCTCTCCTCTTCCTCACCGTCCATTGCTACAAGTGCCTTGTAGGCTCTGGAGGAGGTCCTGAGATGGGTCAGGGGACAGGCTAGGCCTTGAGGGGCATATGCTGGGGGCCAGGGCACAGGGCAAGGCCGCATGGCCTCTGAGAAATGCCCTGCAAGGGTGCAACCCCCATAACGGGTGCACAAGCACATACACCCAGCTTACGTGGCCCTGGCTTTAGAATGAGCCCCGACAGGAGCACAGAACCTTGGGTATCCAGTGCAGAGATCAGAGGCTGACATTTATGCCACTGTGGGACTGTCAGTTCTTCTCCTTCTAACCCAAGTGTGCCCAACTTCAAGCCTGCCCATAACTGCTTTCCAACAGAATCTCCCCAAGTGCCCTAAGGCAGCAATTCACCTGCACATCACTGCCAGCCCTCTGCCCCTGTTTCCTCCATCTGAGTGGACAGGCGGAGACTCACTGGTGTTGGTTTCTACCCTGTCTGAGCCTGCCCGAGGGCCCTTGAGGCCCCATTCACCAATATCTTTCTTAAATAGCTACCCTGCACTGACAATGGCCCACCCTGGGAACAGGATGATCACCTAACTTGATCTCGACCTCAACTTGCATTGAAGAGCCCAATGCATGGTTGACGGCCACCTAACACTACAAACTGGATGGAAAGCTCTGTAGGGCCACGACACTTGGTCAGGGTCAGCGGTTTACGACAGACCAGCAGCTTTCTGGTCAATGGGCTTCCAATTCAGGAGCAGAATTGGGATCAGTACCAACAATGATCAGCTACCGGTTTACAGGTCTCCAACAAACCCCTTCCTTAACCTGTATCTCAGACTTGGGGAGGAGCGTGATGGGTGCCCAAACACCACCAGCAACAGACACGGATGAGCCAGCCGACCTGAGAGGTGGGAAAAAGGTAAAGGGCGCAAGTCATCCAAGACAGGCGGACCTGGCTCCAGACCCCAGCCGTGGGCCCCAGAATCCTGCAAGGTGCCCTCATGTCACAACAGCACCAGGGTCATCACCAGCTGTGATTTTGCAAACCTTTATCTCACTTACTCACCCATCCAATGACCTGTTCCCACCTGGAGGGCACTTACTCTCTTTGTCAAACACGTGGCTTCCACCACACAACGTCACAACTACAGGTTGCAGAGACCCAACCCTCTTCCACAGGTAGTCAGAACGCTGGGATCACATTAGGAAAAACGCGAATACACTACCTTTGACATCCCACGCTTACAAATGAGGCAGTGCTGTTTTATTTTTAAAGCCTTTGTGAAACCATCTTCACATGCCCCCTCCCTCCCCTTGGGAAATAGGTACCGATACATATAAATAATTACGGTGTGATTCTTGATCATTTCAGTGTAATTTAAAAAGTCAGTGTGGACTTCAGAGGTCAATTTTAACAGTGAGGGTCTGGTAGGTAGTCGGGGCATTAAGGGTTCTTTTTTCTCTTGTTTAGAAAAACATTATCTTCTATCACAGTTTCGGCTCCATCTTCCTGGCACCATTTTCATAAAGAAACTGATTACACAAATTATGAAAGCCTTGAAGCTTCAGCCAGCTGCTTTTGGGGGGCAGAGAGGTTGTGCAAGGTTCACAGGGGAAGCCAAGCTCAGTCTCACTGCAGAAGGCACCTCCCTTTGGCCACATGGGTCCACCGCAGCGCATTTCCAGCCACCCTGGGAAGGACGGTCTGTGCTTGACAAAACCACCCTGGGGCTGAGGTCAGTACAGCGAGGGGCCCTGTTGGGGGCCAGGGACTGTGTCAGAGCTGCTGTTCCTCTCCAAAGCCATTAGCACGGCACTTAATAAGCGACTGCGAACAGTTGGGAGGGGAGTCATCCATCACGCTGATCTTTATTTTTCTCTCAGTGTACCCTGTTCCTTTCTTTGCCCCTGGAGCAAACGGGCCTGCTGGGTAATGGACGCCGTGGGAGCGAGAGGCTCCCAGTGTCCTCTGCACCCCGCCAGACGCCGCGCCCTCTCCTGCTGGCCCTCACCAGGCACAGAAGCTTCAAAGAGACCAGGCTCATTTTCCCACTGGGCCCCAACCACCCTGGTCTCCCCTGTTGGGCCAGACAGGGAGGGATCCAGCAGTGCGAGGTTCATGACCCTGTCGCCCTGGGGTCAAGGGGAGGGGCAGCTGGGGCTCCCCTGGAATGAGGCTCTCCTGGAGGGGCTCCCTCCCCGCATAAGGGGGCGCATGTGGGATGTATTTTAGCAACCAGCTTCCTCGACAGGGCTGATGGGGGAGAGAGGGGAGCGAGGGGAGAGAGAGCCCACCCAGTGTCTCCCTCCCTCCCCCCGGCTCCCAGCCTCTGCTAACCGCAGAGCAAATGAGAAAGGACAGCACCTTGTGGCTTCTTCGTCCGGGCTCTCCCCTCCAGCCCCCTCTGGGATCAATACCTAATGCTGAATTCAAGATCTTATCTGAGTTTTGCAAGGTGAAAGCAACAAACTGTTCCCCAGTGGTTAAATCCTGTGACGATCGGCCGATTTTTATTTTTCAGACCATCTCTAATAACTTTTAGAGAGCAAACGAAGTGACTCCCAGACACTAGAAAGCCACCTCTCCCCCTTCTCCTCCCCTTGGGAACAAATAATCCCAAGAAAGGCCCTGAAATGAAGGGATGGGTGGGGCCCAGGAAGGCCCCAGCTCTTCCAGCAGCTCAGCTCCTCCCTGGCTTTGAGAACCTGCTATGCAGCAATCTAAACTCTACCTACCTCAGTTTCCCCACCTGGAAATGGAGGTGCCTGGTAGTCCACCAAGAAGGGAAGGTGAGCAGGGGGACTAATAAAGAGGAGGTGCTTGAGCCCTTACAATTAGCAACTCCTCTGCTTAAACAAAGGACATGGGCTCCGGGTCAAACAGGCCGGGCTTCCATCTGACGAGAGTGGGTTCACCTATGACCGTCCGTCATAAAGCTCCAACAGTATGTGCGGGCTCTGGGCTAAGTACTTTCTATGTACGTGGGCGGCTAACACAGTACCCACTGGACCACCATGGTCACCATGGTGTGTGCTGTGATGGGAAACCAGGTACCCCTTTCAGGATCTGCTGGGAGTGCTGCAGCGGATGTCCCCCGTGGTCTGGCCTCTCCAGGATTTCCTCAGTATAAGGCCAAGGCCACAGCTGCAACCTGGGGTGGTCTGTGTCCAATGACTGACCAACATACAGGAATAAAGGCTGGCCCTCTCCCCCAAGCTGGGGGCAGCCTGATGTTTGGGACTGTCCATTTCATCACGGGTGGCCTTTGCCTTCTGCCCACCCCTCCCCTCAGGGACATTCCCGCATGCTAGTCCTCATCTCAGGGTACCCAACATGCCTGCTCACCTCCTTCCCCTAGTAAGGAAAACAAAACTAGAAAAAAAAGGCATTAGTCTTGGACACATTCTCATATCCTGGAGCTCATTGACCCCAGTTCCCATGTTTTTCAGAACAGGAACCAGGGGTATTCCGAGAGGTTAGGGAAAGTCTCCCTCATAAACATCAAGGGGCAATGGAGGCTAGAAGGGTGTCCCTTTGAGGAGAAAGCTGGGAAGACCCCACACTGCTATGTGAGTCAGCTGCCCATCAACCATCTTCTGGTCAGAGGATGGAGGTCACACATCCTGGGAGGGCCATCTCCTGTCCCCTGAATCCTTTCCCATGGTGCCAGCAAGTCCAAGTGCAGATATACATGGGAAGAAACATGGACTAGTGTTCTGGGAACAGAAGCAAACTGCTGTGCAGGAATAACTGAGTGCCACCCTTGTCCCTAAAGGACCAACAGGGAACAGAGGTGGGAGGTGGCCCCTGTGGGGCAAGAAGTAGAAGGAAATTCTGCCCTGACCTCTGTCTCATCATGGCAAAGACAGCCTGCATGGGTCCCCTGAGCCTGGCCCTGTCCCGTGTAGTCTGCCCTGCACAGCAGCTGTCACAGCTCCAAGGGCACGTAGGTGGTTTTCAAAAGCCTGGGGGGTTAAGGACGAGGCAAGGCCCAGGCTGCCCGGCGCGCCTGGGAGGAAAGTTTGATCCTGTGACAACGTGGAGAGGTTAATGGTTGGGGCTCTTTTAGCAGCAAGCTAGAGGCAGCGCCAGCCCGAGAGGTGCCCTCAACTTCTGCTACTGCAGCATTTTCCTCTTGATAAGATAATGGGAAACAGGAAGCTGAAGAGGTGAAGGGAAGGTTGGGGCAAGGTGGCTGCGGGAGGATTTTATTCTCTTGTGCTTATCACCTGATTCCAAATGCACATTCCATCAGGCCAGGGGTGGGGGGCCCACTTGCTCTACATACATGATTTGTGCTTCTGCCATGATATGTTCTTTTATTAAAAAAATTCTTTCCTCCCCTAGCTGCTCTGAGTCACTGAAGTTTTACCCCAGCTCTGGCATTCAGTTCCCAGAGAAAGTCCTCTTCAGCTGGTGAGAGGGGTGGGGGAGCGCGCAGGCCAAAGCTCCCACCTGCGTGGAAGGGGAGCAGGTTTCCGTGCAGGAGGAAAGGGAGGCAGCAGGTCAGGTTCTCCCTGTTGAAACCTCTAGACACACCTCCCGTCCCGCCTCTCTTCTCCCCTCCCAGCAGCACCACTCTGGCCTCTGTCCGCCTCTGTCCGCAACCCTGACTCGGGCCACTTCCTGGGTGGGCGGCCTCTGACGTCAGAAGGGCTCTGCTTTGGGTTTAACGCTCTGGTGTCACCTTGAAATTCATGGTCATTGTTGAGTAAGACACCCCACCTGTCCTCTTATTCCGGCTCCACGAATCACGCAAGGGGTCGTGCATCTACCACAGGGATCTGAAGCTCTGTTGGGGCGGGAGGAGGCCAGGGCAGACCCAGCTCAGCTGAGGCAGGACCATGTGGGCACTGGCCACCCACGCCCACCAGAAGTCCCGGCCGGGGAGAGCCAGCGAGGACGACCCCGCAGCCACCCTGGGGGGTGGAATGGAGCTCTCCGCACATCACAACTGGAAACACTTCCCCCACCCAGTTACAGAGGGACACCCCATCTCTGCACCCAGTGCCTCTGGGAAAAAAGAAGAGGCTCCACCCATAGCAGGAGACATCCGAATCAGAAATAAGGGAACACTCTTCCTGGCACCTGGGAGCCTGACATCCTGGACCTGAGTCCAGCTCTGTCAGTTACTAGACACCGAGGGTTGGCGGCCCTCTCAGGTCCCCTAGGCAACCAACCTCTTCTCCCGCAGAGCTGTGAGGGTTAAACGGGGTGATTTATCATCTCCTCCAGCCCAGGGCCTGACACAAAGCAGGAGATTAAAAACACCTTTCATTCATTGATATTCAAAAACGAATGGAATCTCCCAGTGTAACCAAGTCTAACACTGAACACTGGACTAGTGCCCCATTCAGGTGGGCCTTGCCCACCCTGCAAATAAACACATGGAAACTTCCCTAACAATCCAGTCCCCGTCCCGTGTGGAGAACTTGAAATCAGCAGTCCCAGGTTTGAGTACCTGCTCTGACCTGGGGTGCAGCTGTTACCCACTCTGAACTTAGGTCAGCTCGCTGACGAAACGGGGGAGACAATGATGATAATGATGATGATGTAATAAATATAGAGGAGTGAGAATAAGAAGAACTTGCAATTACGTACAGTTGATGATTAAGTATTGGGAAGTATAGGGTTGGCCAAAAGTCCATTTGGTTTTTGCCCTATGACGGCTGTAGTACTGTTTCGTTGTCTTTATTTGAAGCCATTTTGTTAGATTGTATTGTGACAGCTGTCATGTCAGTGTGCCTTTAAAAAAACTTCCCAAAATTGGTGAATTTTCGTGCAGCCACTTTAATATTGAAGATGGACGAAAATATGCAACATTTTGGTATATTATGCGTTATTATTTCAAGGAAGGGAAAAACGCAACTGAAACACAGAAAAAGATGTGTGCCATGTATGGAGAAGGGTCTGAGACTGATCAAACGTGTCAAAAGTAGTTTGCGAAGTTTCTTGGTACTATTGACATGTCGGCCAGGTAGTTCTTTGCTGTGGGGCTGTCTTGTGCATTGGAAGATGTTTCACAGCACCTCCTACTCACTAGGAGCCAACAGTGGAAGATAGCTGATGTACTTGAAATACCCAAATCAATAAAGTTATTGATGAAAATGAAAAATGAGTCCTTTATTTTACGGAAAAAATGAAACAGGTTTTTTTTTGGCCAACCCAATACTAACATCATCCCCATTTTACAGACGAATGAACTGAGGCACGAAGAAGGTAGTGATTTTCCCAAAGTTACAACCACCCTCCTGCGGCTGCTGTGATGAAGTGAGGGGACAATGGTGTGGCAGCCATCCAGGGAGACGCAATGTGGGTGATGACTCAGGATAACTGGATTACTCATCACTGTCTCTCTTAGGTCTCCCTCCTATGCAGTGCAGGACCAAGGCAGTGATTCTACACCTGTGAGATCTCCTTTTCTCTCCTTGCCTTCTCCTTACGCTTCACCCTCCACCTCCTCCCCAGCCCTCCCCAACTCGTACACCATCGACACCTCAGTCTTCTGTTCAATTTTCCATTTTCCCTTTTGAGGACGCTGTAAATGATGCATGAGAAACCGACTACCAGGTACACTCAGGACACTCCCCCTTCTCCCACCCCGCCAGTGCCGGCAAAGATTCCCACCCCTTCTTTCCTTTCACTCAGCCTGCCTGCTCTGAACAGGGGAGACAGACAGTCAGCGCCGGGTAACTGCTTCTAATCACAGGTGACAGCAAGAATGTAAACAACACAAGAAACATCTAAATGCAATCCTAGTGGCAAGGAAACACTGCTCACTCCGGCTCCTCTCAAGAACACACCGCTTCCTTCCCCCTGGCTTCGGAAGCCCTGCTCATTAACGCACTGCCCTTTAATGCCCGCTTAGTGCGGGGAACCCTGGAAGCCAGGAGCTTCCAGAGAACAGGCACCTTTGGCCCCCACTTCCTCTGTGTGGATTTTCCAGATCTGTCCAATTTTCTGTTGAAAGCAATTGTTTTTACATGTTCTTTGGGTGAGGGAAGGCAGGGGAAATAGAGGTTACAGAGCCCTTTGAGAAGCCGTTCAAGGGTCGGAATGCTCTGCCCAAAGAAAAGCGCAAACATGAAACTGTGTGGGTGTCATTTCAAGGGTTCGCAGACCCTGAGTTTTGACCCATTTTCTAAAATACGAAAGGGACAACAGACCACAGAGAAAACGCAAGTGCAGACACACTCGAAACATTCCAGAAGCACCGAAGGGCATTTCCTAGTTTGTGTAAACCTACAGGGCTTTTTCTTCCTCTCTCTCTTTCGGTTCTTTAGGCTGACAATGTACTTCTAAACCACCTCCTTCATGCAAATTGGAAACTCAATTGAGTAATTACTGTGAATAATTTCCCCTTGAATCACTTAAAGCTGAGGTTTAGCAAGGGCTAAGCAAGCCGGGATTAGGAAGGTATGTCTGAACTAGTTTGGGTGTGGCTGCACAATTCAATGACAGTTCCCAAGCCAAGAGGAAATGGTTTTTTGAACTGTTCAGTAAATGGATTCTTTATGCTATTGTGGCCTTGCTTTAAAACAGCGCTTCAACAGATGGTCAGCTCTCCCCACTTGACTTTCGGACATGCACTGTAGCTTTTGTCTGCGGGACTGAGGTG
This sequence comes from Noctilio leporinus, assembly GCA_004026585.1. Taxonomy (NCBI): domain Eukaryota; kingdom Metazoa; phylum Chordata; class Mammalia; order Chiroptera; family Noctilionidae; genus Noctilio; species Noctilio leporinus. The sequence continues at coordinate 54,446 of PVIW01006346.1, read as the reverse complement.
AGAAGAGATGGAGGGGCGACCTTCGCAAACTGGGGTTCTTACCTCTGTGCCTGTTGGTGGTCTTATCGAACATCAGCATTGCATCCTCCACCTGCAAAACAAATACAAAATAGAACCTGCTTTAGGAATTTTAACAAAGTCCACAAAAAATCATACAGGGGAGGGTTCCATTATAGACGCCACAGTTGCCCATTAAACACTACTTGAAAATATACAAAAACTTGGGGGGGGAAAATCACTTGTCTTTTGGCTTTTCCATCTAGCACCGCCATAGTCAATATCTGGTGTATTTATTTCCTCTTAGTTTTTGCTTTTAGAAAAATATCTACTCCTATTTTAATATAGTTTCAATCATACTGTATATGAAATTTCCCCTTGTTCTTCCTTCACATACAACACTACAATATTGCACACAATTCCCAGATTACTACATTATCTTCTTTTCCAGTTAAAAAAAAATACAATAAAATATACATAACATAAAAACTGCCATCTTAGCCATCTTTTTTGGTAAGCTTTTTAATTTATTTTATTTTTTTAAAAGGTTTTATTTATTATTTTTTAGAGAGAGGGATGGGGAGGGAGGAAGAAAGGGAGAGAGACATCAATGTATGGTTGCCTTTCACCTGCCTCCAGCTACAGACCTGGCTTGCGGCCTGGTTATGTGCCCTGGCTGGGAATCGAACCAGCGACCTTTGGGTTCGCAGGCTGGTGCCTTATCCACTGCGCCACCAGCCAGAGCCATCTTAGCCATCTTTAGGCGCACTGTTCAGTGGTGTTAAACACATCTATGATGTTGTGCAACCATCAGCACCGTCCATCTTCAGAACCCTTTCATCTTGCAAAATGGAAACTACACCCACGAAACAATACCTCCTGCTCCCTTCATCCCCTCAGCGGCTGACAAGTGCCATCCTACTTTCTGTAATAGCACTGTGATTACTCTAAGTATAGGACTTCCTATAAGTGGAATCATACAGTATTTGTCTGATATTTCACTTTGCATGATATCCTCAAGGTTCATCCATATTCCATTGTAGGGACACAACACATTTTGCTTAATTGTTTGTCCGTTGATAAATGGCTGTTGTGAAGAAGGCTGCTATGAACATGGGTGTACAGGTGTCTCTTCAAGTCCCTGCTTTCACCTCCTTTACACATATACCTGGAAGTCAAATTGCCAGATGAGATGGTAATTCCATTTTTAAAAGGTTTCTGAGGAGCCACCATACTGTCCTCGAAGCAGCTGTCCCATTTTACACTTCCCGACAGTGTTCAAGGGTTCTTACTGCTCCACATCCTGGAGAACCTCTTTTTTTTTTGATAGTAGTCCTTCTTATGGGGTGAGTATTGTGGATACTATCTCGACTGCTGCATAATATTTTATGGGCTGAGAAGCTATGGATTACTTGATTATCCTTCTGATGAATATTTAAGTTGTTTCCAGTGATAAACAATTATATTTTAACATCTTGATTGTTATGGGATGAAGTGTGGTCCCCTATTCACATGTTACAGTCCCGACGCCCCCACCCCATACCTCAGAATGTGACTGTATTTGAAGGTACTGTCTTTAAAGAGGTAAAATAGGTAAAAAAGTTAAAATGAGGTAAATTAGAGTGACCTTGGATCCTTTTGCGACCAGTATGACTGGTGTCCCTTTAAGAAGGGGAAATCTGGACAGAGGTACAGAATGAAGATATAGTAAGAAGGTGGCCATCTGCAAACTGAGGAAAGAGGCCTCAGAAGAAACCAAACCAACTTTGACCTTGGACTTTCAGCCTCCAGAATGGGAGGAAATTAATTTCTGTTGTTTAAGCCACCCCATCTGTGGTACTTTGTTTTGGCAGTCCCTGCAGACTAATACACAGATGCTGGAAACTTTTTCAAAAACATCACAGAGAAGCCCTGGCTGGAGCGGCTCAGTGGACTGAGCACCGGCCTGCAAACCAGACGGTTGCTGGTTCGATCCCCAGTCAGGGCACATGCCTGAGTTGCAGGCCGGGTCCCTGGTTGGGGGTGTGCAAGAGGCAACCACACAATAATGTTCCTCTTCCTCTCTTTCTCCCTCCTTTCCCCTCTTCTTAAAAATAAATAAAATCTTTAAAAAATAAAAATAACAAAGTTGTTTAAAAAAAAATCACAGAGAAGAAAAGACCCAAGGTCTCCTCTGTCTCTCCTCCCAGTGACTCCCTCAATCCTCCCACGCACCCTGCAACCCTTTGCGGTCCTTTCTAGCCATAGATCTCAGGACTCACGCTCAAGTCCCATGTACAGCTCAAGGAGCTTTGGATTCCACTTTTTAAAATCTATGATCCAATCCTTTATTTGTTTCAGAAAATACACATCCGTAGTGCAGGTGTTGTCCTAGCCAATCAGCTACTCACCTGGTTTGGCCAGGTGAGCAGCCTGTTCTCTTCATTTTGTGCCCACGGCTGGCGGTAAAAATACAGCCCCTGAGGTGGACAAGGCGGGTAGCCCGAGGGCTCCGTGCTGGGAGCAATTTCAGCATGTATATGTGCTCAGAAAGGACGGAGCACTGTTCACTGGAGCTCAAAGGCTCACAAATGAGCTTGGGGGCCTGAGCTAAGCTGGCTGAGAAAAGAAATCATGGGTTATTCATTCCTTACTCCTCCCAGACTATAGTCGCCAATGGAGGGGAAGACATTGGGTGAAGCAATAAAACCAGATTTAAAATGGTGCCTCCAGACAAATCAAATCCATTTTTCCCGGCGCTATCAAATATAATAGGGGAAAAAGCAAAGTCAAGGTAAGAATGGAAGAGGGGGGTAGGCAAGCCAGACACAAACCTTGGAGGGACTAGCCTCACTTAAAAATCTCTTCTGGAGTCAGGGCCCCATTTTGTTGCTAAGCAACCGAGCCTGAGCAAACAGGCTCCTGGGGCCTTCCCCTTCTGGTCCCCATTTCTGAAGTCAGTTACTGGGAGGAAAATGTCCTTGCACGGTGACTGCTCATCCAGCAGGAAGCTGCCCTCTCTCTCCCGGCCTCGGACTGATGAGAGGGTAGGAGATGCTAGTTTGCAGACAGGGTGCCTTCAGCAGACCCTTCCCGGGCCAGAGGCTTCTTGGGTACCCACCCTGCCCCCTGGCACCCGCTGAGACCACACACAACACAGCACCTGCCTCCCCAGCGCCACTCAAGCAAAAACCACCAGAAGACCAACTGGTTTGTTTGTACACAGAGTAGTCACACTTGAGCATATGGTGTTACAGATTCAGACCCTAGGCCGCGATCAGAATTCTGATGCCTGGGGTGTGGGTAGGTGGGGGGTGGGGAAGGGGGCGAAGCCTGCTGGGTATCATGCAGGTAAATGTGGCATCTGTTTCCCACCCTTCTCCATATTTTCTAAGTTGTTTGCCAAGTCCTTATTTTGAGCTAAACATGTCTAACAGTAAGAAAAACAGCCTCCCTTCTGTGTGGGCCATGTTTTGGTACTGAGACTCCGATCCTCTTAGGAAATAAATATTTCGAATTTAAAAAATAAAGTATTTTCAAACCCCTTTTTCAACCAGGCATAATTGGCGCCCACTCCTTCTCCCCAAGGCCAGGCATTTTCTGACCTGGTGAGCAAGGGGGAGGAGCCATGTATATTTTTTTAGGGCAACCATTGTTGGAAAGAATAGAGACAGCTCTTCCCTCTACAGTCCAGTCGTACAATGGGACTCGCGGAGACCCCCTGAACAGATAACAGTGTCAGGATGAAAGAAAAATTCTTTCAACACTTTACAAAATAAAACATTTACGACATTATCGAGAGAGGAGAGAAAAAGGAAAAAATCAACCTGGGTAAGTCCCTGCGCTTGGGGGAGAGAAAACTTTTCAGTGATTGCAAAACACATTAATTCAGAGAAGCCATCAATGCGATGGAAATCTGGCAGAACAGCAAGAGCTGAAACTGGAAGAATCTGAATATACAAAGACTGAATAGAATGAAAAACACGGCCTCACGTACGGGCTGTTTCTCACGGTTCTATGTGGAGCAAACAGAAGTGGCCTGTTTGCGGCTCTGTCACGAGGAAACAAGGGGCAAAGTCAAGGTACCTTGTATCCACTCTGAAGCCAGCTAGCTGATTCCGTGTTGAGTGTCTGACGTTTTCATCTGCCTGCCTGCCTGCGTCTGTCTTTCTGTCTGTCTCTCCCTCTCTCTCTCTCTCTCTCACACGCACACACACACCAAACCCAGGTAGGTTAGTTGGTTGTGAAGCCACCAACACTAGCGTGCGGGACAGGCCTCATTCTGGGTGCCAGAATAACACAGAGAGGTAAGGTTGGACGAAGATTCTTCTGGCCTTAGGCCACTAACCCTTAACTCTTGACAAATATGTTCTCAAGGGATACCACCCTCCTTCTCAAGATTAGCACTGCTATTTATTTTGAGTTGACAGTGCTACTACCTGCCTTACAGATTTCTTTGTACAAAAGGTGGGGTCCTGAGGGCCTCATGGTCTTGGGGATCCCTGGAGAGAGTGGAAAGGAGAGGAGGTATCTGAACCTCAGCATTCTTTGTCTGTATTCTGACACATGCGTAGTCTGTTTTGAGAGACGAAACTTGTTCCAACCTTGAGATGTGCCTTCTAACAATGTAAGGCAGGTCGAAAATGCAGCCCTGACATTCTGAGTGGTGTGTCCATGTAAACGACAAAGCAGGATAAAGTAACTCTGATGTGAGATGGCTGGGGACATCCTATCCTGGTCTTAACACCAGTGTCCTGGACATGTACTGCTGCCTATCACAAGGTTCAGACTACACTGTAACACCCTCAGAGGCATGGACCAGGCACACACCACACTGGAGGGTCAAAGCTAGCCCTGCGGCTGTGAGGCTGGGACAGGGATGCTCAAACTTCACCCACGTCAGAATTACCTGGAGGGCTGGTTCAAACACAGATCCCTAGAGTGTCAGCAGCATTTGCATTTCTAACAAGCTCCTGGGTAATGCTGATGCAGCTCCTGGCCCGGGGACCCCACTCTCCAGGTGCTGCTCTAAGGGGTGGGAAAGAATCAAGGGCAAAGGCACCGGGTACAGCGGCTTCTTCCTCTTTACACACACTCAGCACTCAGTGCGGGGAACAAATTTCTCTTCTGGGAACAGCTGACGGGCTGCAGTTCAGCAATAGTTCTCCCCTCTTTGCTTCCTGTCTCCTGGATGTTTATATTCTAAGGCCTTGAAAACAGTGATGTCAACTATGATGGAAAAGACGGGAAGAGGGACTTCTCTGTGACAACCACGCTGTGCCAGGATCCTGCTAACAGATACACCAAGTAACGTCTACATCACTCAGCCAGCTCCATCTTAGCTAATGTTAACTTGACTTCCTCTTATGCTACATGTCTTTATTAGGTAGTCACTGTTTGCAGAGCATCAGCCTAAGCACAAAGAAGAGGCAAATCACAGGGGTCCCTGTAGACTCATTGGTTTAATGGCCTCACTCCTGTTACCCTGTAGTTTCCCGGTTCCTCTCCCCAGAGAGGCAGGGTCTATCTCTCTATCCTATGTACCTAAGCTGGACTTGTTACCCTCAGTAAGATGAGGTGGACAGAATGGTATCTCCAGCCTTCAGAGGGACTGCCTGTTTCTGCTTGTTCTCTCTTGCACCTCCGCTGTCCCGTGGGAAGGGCTAGCCCAGGCTGGCCCGCTGGAGGATGAGAGGCATGTGGAGCAAGGCCAAGTCCCTCAGCTGCCCCAGCAGAGGCCAGCCTAGACGGGCTGACAGCGAGTCTGCTCCAAAATGTGCAAGTGAGCCCAGCCGAGGTCAGAGAACCACTCTCAGTGGACTCCGGACATGTGAAATAAACGGCTATTGTCTGCCACCAAGGTTTCTGTGGCTGCTTGTTACACAGCATTCTTAGCACAATCGGCAACTCGTCCATGGGCCCTGTCCTGAAAAAAAGCTTCCAATGTATTGGAAGATACAAAAGCAGTCTCAATAATACTAGACAATGGGCAAAGGCAAAAAGGAGATGGAAGGAGGTAAAATGCAGAATGTGGGCTGAGTATGAACCTACCAGGTTCCACATTCCGAGTGAAACACAGATATTAGGGGGTGAAGGGGCCACTTCCGAATCTCACCCAGCAGCAAGGCTGGTGACAGAGACCCCAGAAATGCCAAGAGAAATTGGCAACACGCACCTCACTAAACGAGCACCATGAAAATCAGCAATAATTGTCACTCAAATCAGTGGGTGATGCCTCTCTAATCCGAATTCATTTAATGAATGAGCGAACCCTCGTTATAATGAGTGAAAGGGTTTATTGTGAGGCGAGTGTGCTTGCTAGGTGACTTTAGTGGCAGTAGTCAGATGGTGGTGATCGTCTCCAGAGGTGAGGCTACATGGAGCCAGCTCAGGTGCTAACAGAGGAAGAAACCTTTCAAGCCATGAAGCAAAACTGAAAGGAGAGAGAAATTCTGTCTGTCCAGTTGGCTGGCCAAAGACTGGGGCCCTGGGATCTGCCCCCAGACCGCAGCTTCTCCTGCCTGCAGCTTTGGCCCCCCAACGACTGTCAGTGACGCTGATCTGGGAAAAAGAAAGTCTGTTCTCAGGAGACGGCTACCCCGAAAACAGTTGCTAGTAATAATTTAGCAGGTGCCGTACAAAGTCACGGGCAGGATCCAGGATCTCAGTGAGGATGAGGACAAGCCGCCTCCCATCTTCATCTTTTAGTTTCTCATCTGCGAAAGGAGGGAACTCCATGACATGGCCACCTAAGATCCATCTGGAAAGAATCTCTACCTAGAATGCTAACACGGACCACAGAGCCCGCCGGAACAACATCTGGGAGTGTCAGATTCACCGCTGGTCCTCTACAAATGCTGTGAAGATGGTCCAGAGCTTTGCTGTGGCCAACACACCCGGAGAAATTTCCTATCCCTCTTGGGATAACAAATACACACACCCACACACCATACGTGTCAAGAACCCAGCAGGAAATGGTACTTCAAATGATCCTTAAATTATCTGGCCAGGCACGAGGAGGGAGAGGAAATTAAAAAAAAAAAAAGAAAGAAATGCAGCTCTTCAAACTCCCCCAGAACAAATGCCCTTGAATTTCGCTTCCTACTCCCACTCCAACGCTTTAAGTGTTAGTTTAAATAAACGCCCATACACGTAATACCATGCTACAGCGTGAAGGGCTTCGCAGGCTTTCTCGCACTCTGTAAACTCAAGGCACCAAATTCACCAGGGTGGTGAGTCCTGCACATGAGGCGGGACCGCCTCGGACAGAGGAGCTGGAACGTGGGCTGGACAAGGAGGTGGCTTTAGGCCCAGGGTTGTCTCGGAACTAGGATGGTGCTGTTCTCCACTTCCCCCACCAGTCTGGACGGAAACAGAATCTGCACCTGCCCTCAGCCCAGGAATGGAGTCTAGTTCATGGAAATGAGACTGTTCACACTCCGGCCCTGCAGGGTGAGGCTGGTCTGTCTCTAATCACTGCCCAATGGGAAGAATGGGAGGAGAAAGGGGTGCAGGCTGGAAAATCCCATTCGCTCACACTGAAATCTTGATCAGCGGCTGTCAGCCTTGACTGCTCACCAGAACCACCTGATGAACTTTAACAACTCCTGCTGCCGAGGCTCCACCCCAACCTGTTAAATCAGCCTCTGGAGTGGGGAGCATTTAAAACTCCCCAGTGATTCCAGGGTGCAGCCAGGGCGGATACAGCTGGGTTGGGCTTTAATCACAGCGATGCGTGTGGAGATGGGCCTGCGTGAAGGGTACAACCTGGGCCTTTGGCTGCCTTCACTTTGGCTCTCCATCCCCAACCGCAAGTCAGATCAGCCAGGCCCTTTGCCACATGCCACTGGTAGGGAGACTCACCTCACCTTGTCTTGGTCTTGGGATAAGAGTGGCAAAGTTCTGTCCTGAAAGAAGCTCAGAAACTGAACACAGGGCTTTAAAGAAAACCTAATAAAACCACTGTTATCCTCTCACTAACACCAATATTTTCACATAATCGTTATCATTTTGGTCCTCACGACCACGCCAGGATGCAGGGATTATTACCAATTCTCTGAGCCTTCAGTTTCCTGGCTGGCCATCCTGGCTGGCCGGGAACGGTACCAGGGCTTAGCTACTGCTTTCCTGAGTCCACATCTCACCCAGCCAGCCCCTGCCTGCCTAGTCCGTCTCAGGTTGGTTGGTTGCTTTTACGATTCTATTTATTTTTAGAGAGAGGGGAGGAGAGGGAGAGAGGAGGAGTAACTTCGATGTGAGAGAAAAATATCCAGCAGCTGCCTCTCGTATGCGCCCTGACTAGGGGGACCGAACCCAAAACCCAGGTGTGTGCCCTGACTGGGGCTTGAACCAACGACCTTTTGGTTTGTGGGCAGATGCCAACAAACTTCTAATTTGCATCCCCCAGAACACTTACCTATTTTAACTCACTCCTGTGCCTTTGAACAACAAGAGAAGCAGTCTGCTTAGGTTTCTTCTAAGCTCCCTTTTTAGGGTAGTAAAATACATGTAACAAATTCTACCACTTTTTTAGTACACAGTTTGGTGCATTAAGTACATTTTCCTAAACTCTTCACAGAAAGCTGGAATATCCCCATTGGCAAGACTCTTCTTCATTGGGCCTACCTTTTTCCCTACTTCTACTTTTCAAAAAATTATTATGGGGCCCTTCCCCTTTTCCCTAGTTAACTTAAACACCAGTGTTCATCCTATAGCAGTGACGAAGTTAACAAATGGACACTTGTCCGTGGGAGCTGAAGGGTGTGTGGGGTCTCCCAACAACTCTATCTAAAAGATTCAGACATGTTTATTTACCTGAAGGTGAAGCCTTCTGCTCTGATATTTCAATTCCATAAGTATCAGACTCCAAGTTATGAAATGCCTATCTCCCTGAAATGATTATTACAATAGCCACTATTTATTGGAGCTTAATAGGCAATTTGCAAAGCTCATTTAAGTATCACAATAGCTCTGAGGTAGATTTTATCATGCCCATTATGCAAGGTGGGGCAAAAGGAGGTTTACGGTTGTGAGTGTGAGAAAGACGGTGTTTATTTTTGTATTATCACTTATTAATTATTGTATTATTTTCCATACCAACAATTGCAAACCTCCTCTGGCCCCACCCTGGATAGGTGAGGAAACTGTGGCTCATTGCGGTTAAGTGACTTGCCTAGGACCACACACGCAGAGTCGGAGGAGCCAGGATTCAAAACCAGGTCTCCCTTGATTATGCATGTGGCTTTTTCCTTTTGAATCTCTATGTCTAGGGCTTAGTGTAGCACCAATGTCCACAGAATGACATTGCCTCCAAGCCCTCCCCAAAAAGTTCAGAGAGTTGATAGGGTAAGGAGAGAGCCACGTGTTGCTTCTGGTAGGCTCAGAAGTGGGGATGATGAGGGAGGCAAAGTGAAGAGGGAAATGGAGCGGGCCTTTTCCGTTCTAGAAAGAGGGACTCTGAAAGCCCAGAGACCACTGGGCTGCTTGGCGGGGACGGAGCGAGCTGGCGGCAGAGCTGGAACTGGCAGGGGAGCCCAGAACTGCCCAGGGCTCAGCCCAGAAAGTCCCTCCTGTGCATAAGAGCTAAGAATGCTGCGTGCGGCCCCCGATCCTAGCGTTGTTAGGAAGGCTTAAGCGGAGGCTCGTGAGTGTCTAATGCGCAAAGCACAGGTACTGTCTCAGGTCCTTGTCCTCCACCCCCCCCCACCCCCGCAACAGTCACCTCTCACAGGCAGCTCAGCTGCACATACACACACATGTGGGTGCACACACACGCTCCATGCAGTTACACGGGGAGCCACGCCCAACACTGTTCCCACTGCAAATGAGTCACACCCAGGGACAGCCACTCATGGAGCCAGCACGTTCTCGGGAGAGCAGTCCCCGGAGGCCCCTCCTCCAAACTGCGCGCGAGGGAAGGGAGAGCCAGGCTGTACAATGCATGGCAGGGGCGGGAGGTCCCGTCTGGCTGTGCTGGCAAGGCCAGAGCCCAGCACCTCCCTGGAGGGCGAGGCAGAAGGCTTGCTCTGGGGATATCCGAGCCAGGCTTAAACAGAAGGAGGTGCGCAGAAGGAAGGTGGTGGGAGAGGGTCACCAAGAAAGGCTGAGCACGGAGGAGAAGCAGTTGGTTCCGGCAGGCCTGACAGCTGTCACATGGAAATGGCATCTGGCCTAACGGCCTCTTGTGTGCGGTGCATTCGAGTGGCGGCTGCTGCGCCCTGGAAATCCACGGCCGTTTAGAGCATCGGCTGTATGTGCGCGATTGCAAGCGTTGCTGGGGGAGGGGGACAGGGTGCCTAATGTGCCTTTCTTCCCCCCTCCAGCCTCTCCTCATCAGGCCTCACCTACCGTGAAAAAGGCCCCAACCTGCCAGCTCCAGAGGAGACAGGCGAATCATTAGTGGAGCGCTGATGTGCCGTAACACTCTCCTGCATTCCCATTAAACAAATACTAAACTGCTAATTGCCAAAATAGAGCTCCACGACTCTGACCGAACAGGGGGAGGGTTTATAATTACCAAGTGTGAAAATGCACAGCCTGTAAATAACCACCTCATCTGTCCTAATACGGGCTGATATTGATGGGCATGAAATAAACATCAGGACCAAATGGAAAAATCATCCACATCTCCTGTGGCCAATGCAATCTTGAACGGTGACAAGCGTAGCTGCAGCCATGTGCCCCGTAAGGGAAGAGAGAAGAGGGGTTTTGTAGGCTTGAAAAGCCTAGGTTCCAATCCCAATTTTGGTCCTTTGGGCCATTTCCATCTTCTTCTTGCCTGGAAAATGGGGCAGATCAATGGCATGACAGGATGATGGGACAGAGGGCTTCTCTGCACCTTGGAAAGCTCCGGGGCTTAGGGAAGAAAACCTGTGGGTGGGTGATAATCGGGGATATCCGCTCTCTGGTCCCCTTTAATGGACCAGCTGGTGAGGATGGAGGATTAGTGCCTGAGTGAGTTTTGCTAAGGTGTCATTTATTCATTAAGCCAGTATTTATTAAAGCTTTCTGTCTGTCCAACACAGGGTTGGCTGAAGGGCACAGATGGGCTCAGAACCATCTGGGTTCGGACTGACCTTTGGGCTTTCCGACATCCTCAGGCCACAGGGCCTCCCCCTCCCCCACTGTCCCCTGTCACTGGCATGGGATGCAGACCACGTGAGCAGATCCCAGAGCCCACCTCTCCTTCACTGCACCTGGAGAGGCAAGAGGTGAGGTGCCAGAGGTCATGGGGCCCTGGAACCCCAGCTCCTTCCCTCTCTAGCAGCCCTTGATGCTGCAGAATTCAGTCAGGTGTTGGAATGAGTGTGGGTCACCGGTGGAGAGGAGGTTCCATTAGTCTCAGAATCTCAGGCCCAGGAGTTGGCAGTGACTTTGAGATTCCTCCCAGTGCAGGAATCCCCTCTGCAGTGGCTCCTCTGAGTGCTTTCTGGAGCTTCAAAAACTCTATGTCTCTGCCCCACCCCCTCGATCCAGCTGCTCAGGCCTGGCTTCAGCAGAAGGAGCACTTAGATGCCTGAAATAGCAGCTTCCTCTGATGTGAAGCCCCACTTTGGCACTCGGCAGAAGCCTGTGAATGGCGGGGCAGGGGCACCTGAACCAGAGCACCAGGCACTCCCCACCCCAGTGCTTCTTACGAGGGCTCTAACAGCATCTGAAGAAACTCCTGCTCCCCCCAGGTTGGGCAGCCTGAGCCCAATTTCCTCGGCCTCCTGGTCTCTAAAGTCACCCCCAGAACTCCATGGGGTGCTCAGTTCACGTCCTGACCCCAACACCTTCTCAAATATCAGCAAAATCAAGGAAGGTCTGAACCACAAAGTATTTTCAAAGACATTCTACCTTGTGACTTTTAAATTCCCAAAGTATCTTCCAATAATGGCTCACAAAATGCTGTAGAGACCAAAATTCAAGTGTGATAACAGGCTAAAGGATTCAGTCACTTTGGCCAACTTACTTCTTGTTCAGAGTGATCGTCAAACATTTGAGCTGAAAAGAACCAAAACGTTGTAAGTCCATCCCGCTTTTCCTGCAGAGGAGCAAACTGGTTCTCTAGAGACGCCGTGTCTCCAGACAAAGCGGGAGTGTGGGGTAAAATGAGGCTGATGTGGCTCCGAAGTCCTGGGTTCGGATCCCACCCTACCATTTCCACCTGCCCTTAATCTCAGGCAAGCTTTCCAGGGCAGCTCGGTCTCCTTGTGTGTGAAAGGGGTGATGATCACTGTGAACCTTCCCCTTGGCCCTGAGAAGAGAAATTGTATGCAGGCGAGCACTTGCTATTGCCAGTACACAGCACACACAGGCTCCCAACAAATGTCCGTTAGACGGAATAACTAGCTTTGTATTGATTACCACAAATTTCAATTTAGTGAAATCAGTGTGGCTGAGTGAAGTTTATCCTTATAAGGGTCCCTTGCTTTCTGTTCTGCTCTGAAATGAGCTATATGCAAATCGATCATATTCCACAGCGTACCGGAAAGCAAGAACATCCTAGACTGGCAGAGCCAGAAACAAACGAGTCCTGGTACACCACCTGAAAGCATCTCAAGGGAATTATGCCGATAGAAAAAGTCAATCTTAAAGGCACATTCCATACCATATGATTCCATTTCTATAACATTCTAGAAATGACAAAATTATAGTGACAGAACAGGTCAGTGACTGCCAGGGACTGGGGCGGGGAAGGTGACCATTGCATAAGGAGCTTCTTTTCAGTGATGGAACAGTTCTGTGTCCTGACTGTGGTGATAGTCACTTGAGTCTACACAAGTGACACAACTTCAAAGAACTGCACATGCCAGCATATGCACACACACACACACACACACACACACACACACACGCCCGTTATAAGTGACCTTGTACCAGCATCAATTCCCTGGTTCTCACAATGTGCTAAGATTATGGAAGATATTGGCATCATGGGAACCTGGGCGAAGAGTACATAAGAATTCTTTGTACTATTTTCACAACTTTTTATGAGTCCTTCACTACTGAAAAATATAAACTTATGATATAATTTTTAAAAACCACAAGGGGGCTCATTATTTCAAGAAAACCACTAGCAACTAGTTTATAATGCAAATAATTCTGCCCTAATTTCTCTTGATTTGGATAAAGAACATGTAAATAAGGGCCTCACATCCCTTACCTGTGTTTCATTTCTGGCATGGGCATACCGCACCCTGAAATACTACTTTACCACATGAATTTCCCCACCCCACATCTTCCCTGGTCCTCCGGAAATTTGGCAGACAGCTCTGCAAATCTGCAGCACCTACTAGAGTAACTAATACAAAAATGAGTGCACAATAAATGCTTATTGATTTCTAGAAAGATTCTGCAGATAAAGAAAATAAAATTCAGATAGAAAAGAGCATCAAATCCAGTGATTTCCAACTTCTCTAAGTCATCAAAGCACCCGCTTTCACTGAATTTTTGAAACACAGATCTTAATACAGTTTGAGATATTGGGCTTATTACTACTTCTGAGGCACAGAAATGTATTTGTCAAGACTCGTCACCACCGTAAACTGGGGTTCCTGGCACCACAGGGTGAGCCGGGCACAGTGAGTCTACGCACTTGGACACTGTAGTTGGGTCTCACGCTGACTGGGGCAGGATAACCAGATGGCTGATAGGCTTTTTATTGAAGTAATACAGCTAACCTGGAGACCCCACATTCCTCCTGTTGACCCCCAGGTTGGAAACCTCTGGCTTGACCTAATGTCCAAATCATGGCTCAACTCTTTGCAAATGAATATTGGCAGGAAAACCAATCTTCCCACTTGATCCCAAGCTACACAACTTCCTAAAGGGGAAAAAAGAAAGGAGATGAGGGGTGGGTGGGGCCTCTTCTAATGGCACCTTAAAAATAGAAGGTACCCTTTTAAGCTGCTTCAAGACCCAACAAGCATGTTTTTCTTCCATTTATTTCTACATCAACACTCTGAAGGATAAAGATCTTTCTCATTTCAAGAGCTGTCAATTTGCTTTAGTGCCATGTTTTTCATCTGTTTGAGGTAAAGAGGAATTACAAAGCAGGCAAATGAAATAATGCACGGCAATCTAACGTATTTTGGCAATTCAAATTGGGACCAGGGGAAAAAGAAATTAAACAAGGATGACAGGCCCGCAGCGCACCTGTGCGGTACCCCGTGGGCCTGCCCCTGCCTTCCCTCCCATCGCCAACTTTAGGATTTGATGAAGTCTTCAATTCCTTGCTGAAAAGTGTACTGTTTGCTGCACCCTAATTTTTCAAATCATTTGTACAAGTTGCACAACTCATATAGTATTTTGCTTTCTGAAGCAGAAAACCTTTTAGCTGCTGGTAAACTGTCAGGTGCTGTTACTTTAAATACCCCTGTGAAACAGTGCAGAAGCCAGCAGCATGTTCCTGGAGATTTACTACCTTCTCCATGTAAATTAACAAAGACAAATGCTCCCCACGCACTGTCCTGGGGGAAGTCCCCACCCCTATCCAGCCCAAGGTTCCATTACAACAGAGCTTAAATAAGAGGGCGTCCCATGGACCTCCTCTCGCAGGTCCTCCTCAGCCAGCGATGGTGCCTCTGAAGACCTTTTGGCTAACTCATCAACATTTCTTTTTGCTTTTAATTAAATTGCTCCTCAACTGCTCAGATCTATAATGTTTTCCTTTTTTTTTTTTTAGCTCCTGGGCTGGGATTTCTAAGGCAGTGACACAAGGTCCTGGGACATAATGCCTCAACAGACCTCAGGTGCTGTGTGGCGAACAGGTACCTGACCTTGACCATCATAACTGAATTACAAGGAGTTGGCCAGAGGTGGTGGGAGCCTAGGAGATCAGGGCTTCTGGAGATATGAAAGAGGACTCCCCTTCCGCTGGACCTCCCGGGCCCCTAGCCACCACCACCACCACCAGTTCGAAATCAAATGGTAAATGTGACAGTGGACCTGTGCATGGTACGTTCTTTTGCAGAACCCCATCTGCTTATGGAACTGTCACCATTCTTCTGCCAGCAATGTATGTGCCCACAGTGGTTCCTGGGGTACCTGGACCAGTATTCCAGCTCCGACAACAAAGCACAAAGCAGTACTGACAAGTGGGAAAGGCCAGCAGTTCTAGAGACAGACAGACTCCCTGGGCTACCACTTTGGCTCTACCACTCACTAACTGTGTGACTTCAGGCAGGCTACTCAACCTTTCTATGCCTTCATTACTTCATCTTGAAGTTGCTGTCCATTCTCCCAGTGCTGTTATGAGCATAAAGAGAAGTTAATTCATGTGCAGCATTCTGGCACACACAAAGGGCTAAATAGCTGTCATCCGTTATTATGATCACCTCAGTGAGCTGGTCAGGAGAAATGCCTAATGTTGTTCATTAGGCCCGAGGCCCTTCCTATTTCAACTGTTGGCGTGTTGACACCAAGTGAAATGAAAACTAGTGCAGAGGCTGGCTTGACCTGTGCAGGCAGTGCCGAGGACAAAAGGATATGCTAGAGCTGGCCACTTTCTCTAACATCTGTCCGGCCCTCCCTGAGCATGCGTGTGGCGGCCTTGCCTTGCCTGAGGGCTCACAGGCATGGAAAACCAGCTGAGAAGGACAGACAGGCCTGTGCTAACAGGAGGTAGCTTCTGCAACTTGCCTGCCAGAAGAGTCTGCACGAGCCCTCTTCTGCTTCTAAGTTTCATGGTGAGGAAATAAACTCACTGAGTCACTGAGCCCTGGACCTGAATCTGAAGCCCAGTGCTAGTGATGACTCTTTGATGCCATGACGTGTGGAAACATTCAGTCCACACCTGGACAGGCTGCTTTGGCCAGGTGTTAACTGGTGACAAGACAGTCAGAGCCTAGTCTTCCATCCTAGCAATGGGGCTGCGTGATCTTTCATTTAGCAAACAGGCAGGCCTGCACTTAGAAAGAAAGATGTTTGTCACAGGCAGTGGGGCTACCTTTAAAATTCATTCATTCATTCATTCATTCACTTTAAAAAATCATTCGGACAGCCCATGTTTACTAAATGCCTACAATGAATTAGGGACAAAGGTTTTAAAATTAGGAAGACTTGATTCTTGCTCACGAAGCCCAGGGGAACAGACATAATCACCTCATGATAAGTGACAAACGTTCCAAGAGAGGTGTAGTCCCCTGCAGGGACCATACAGATGTCTGTAGTCTCTAATCATTCATTCATGCCCTCCAGGGCTCTGAATACCCTAGAAAGACAGGACACTCACTTGGCCACAGGAGATAGGGTTAGTCAGGGCAACAGCAGGAGGGCGTTGTAGGGCGAGAGGCACCTTGGGCCTGGTGCTGGAGCAGCAGGTCTGGTGGCATCTGAGCAGGGCAGGGAAATCACAGGGAAGCCCAGGCTGCCCTTAGTGAGCCTCAGAGGGGCCAGGTGAAAGTGCAGTCCTGGCTTTTCAGAACAGAACTGAAGGGCCAAAATGTAGAAGCAGCTCAAGTGCCCATCAGTGAAAACGTCATGGTGCATTTACACAATGGAATACTACTTAGCAGTGAAAAAAAGGGGGAAATCTTACCTTTCAAGCCATGGTTGAATAGGGGGGGTTATTATGCCAAGTGATGTAAGTTAGAAAAAGACAAATACCATAGGATTTTACTTAGATGTGGGATCTAAAGAACAACAGTAACAAAATAAAAACAGACTCATAGTTATAGAGCACAGACTGACAGTTGCTAGAGAGGAGGGAGGTCGGGGCGAATAGGTAAAAAAGATGACGGGATTAAGGAGCACAAATTGGTAGTTACAGAATGGTCACAGGGATGTAAATTACAACATAGGGAATACTGCCAATAATATTCTAATAATATGTATGGGGCCAGGCGGGTACTTGAAATATCAGGGGGACCACTTTGTAAATTATAGGATTGTCTAACCACTATGCTGTACACCAGGAACTAATACAAAATGGTACAGAATGAAAACTGTAATCAGAATTTTTTGAAAGGAACTAGAGGGCACAGATTGGAGTCAGAGGGCCCGCACTAGGTCTTCGCTTAAACCAAACTCTCCAAGTGGACTGGGGAGATGCCGGGGTGTCAGCTGAGGCTGGGGTGGGGTGGGGTTAATCCTCTGCTGTCCACAGTGACTCAGCAGGTCGAAGGCAGAGCTGGTGTTGACTGCAGGAACAGCATCACCAGGAGCAAGAGGACAAGGCGGAAAGGAACCTGCCTTCACAAGGCAACGCCAGACCCACGGAGCATCCCTTATGGGGTAAAACCACGTTGTTCTAGGACTGGAGCCCCAGGGCCTTCCTGGCTAAGGAGCCCCACCCCGACCAGGGCCCTCCTCTCAGGGCTCGCAGCGAGGAGAGATGATGATTCCACCTCAGGGAGCCTGACCCTGCCTCTGGGTGTGTAGTGGGGCTGGGGGTAAGGCCTGTTTAATACATTGGAGTGAGTGGATCACTGCGCTAACCTTCTTTTATGTCCAATGTCCACTTCTTGTTCTGACTCTGTTACCTGGCATGCCTTGTTCTACAGATCATCATCCTCATGTGTGCACTGACTGGGGTGTGTTCCTCCTGGAGGAAAAGTTCTCCAAGAGCCCTGTCTTCTCCTCGTTCTGGACTGTTCCCAGGGCTCACTCTGAGGACCCAGCGTACCATGCTGGCTGACCTACTTCTGGTGCTAGTCAAGGGATCAATATAAAGCCTGTTTGTGGTAGTGACATCCGCTAAAGGGACAAAGGTGAGCAATGATGCCCCAGAGTTTCTGGACACACACACTCACACAGGGGAATTCCACAGACCAGAGCACCCGCCACTGGGTGCGGTGGCAGGCACACCTCCGCCCCACCTCCAGCAGCGAGATGGAAAGGGGCAGAAGCTGGGCGAGCGGACCCTGGGGGATGGAAACTGCCTGCTCCTGATCCCAGAGCATGTGCTCAGGGCTAACGTCAGAGAAAAACACAACAGGCCATACACCTACATTAAAAAGGCATTTCCGGATGCACATGCTGGTCCCTGCCAGCTGCAGCAGCCGTCACAACTTGCATGACTTTTAAAACTGA
Organism: Noctilio leporinus; assembly: GCA_004026585.1. Taxonomy (NCBI): domain Eukaryota; kingdom Metazoa; phylum Chordata; class Mammalia; order Chiroptera; family Noctilionidae; genus Noctilio; species Noctilio leporinus. Next base: position 36,455 of record PVIW01006346.1, on the reverse strand, counting down.
GAAGCGGGTGGAGTTGCTGGGCATTATTTATGACCTTATGCCTGGAAAGCCAGAGCGTATCAGTGTTTGCTTATAAAACATCAGGGTAGGAAGAAATAGGATAGCTGTGCAGAGATGGGGCCACCAATGCCAACACTGTCCCCATACCACCTCCTATGGAATGCCCCAGGGACCCAGGCCTTCCCACCCAGGACCTGTGCCCAGAGAGGCCTAAAGAAAACCCCACCACCCAAGAGGTTGCAAGTCCCGGGGGGCTGAGACAGAGGAAGAAGGCAGAGGAGCCACCTACAGCAGAACACCGGTGCATCAGCCCAATTTTAGAATACGGACAACCAACAAACATGTGGCAGGGACGCGTCCCCAAGGTACCGTCTCTGCCTCCCATGCCCCAGCTGGAGAGGCAAACTGAAACAGATACTTAAAACCAAAGGACTAAACCGGTGACTTACCGGTGGCGCAAAATGAGGTGTCAGAACAAGGGGAAGAGAGAAATCCGCAGGCCCCGCTTCCCAGCGGGAGACGGGGTGAAGCCGGGTTTTGAAGGATGGGAACGTTTTTGAAAAACCAGAGAAGGCCTTGGGAAAGTGTTCACACGGGGTAGGGGCGGCGAGTTCACACTGGCAGGATTTCACTCGGCTGGAAATGCCTAGGGTGTGGAGTTCAAGAAGAAGCAAACGGCGGCTGGGGACCCCCAGGACCTCCGGCTTCCTAGCCTGTGTCCCCGACTCAATATCCTTCCCTCGGTGGGCGGGAAAATGCAGGGGTGACTGCTCCTGCTCTCTCACTCCTTTCTGCTTGAGCGGCAAATGTTTAAGAGGAACACTCTCTAGACAGCTGAGAGCTCTCCCTTGCTAGCCCGATTCAGTTATTTCTCACTCAGAAAGCTTCGGCGAGGCTATTTTTAGTCGTGCACATGAAATAGTAACACGTCGCACTTCATGTGTATCTCCCAAGCAGTTTATTTTATTTTCTATGGAGTTTCATTAAGGTGACAGCCGTTTATAAAATTATATAGGTGTCAGGTGTACAATTCTATAACACATCATCTGAATATTGTACGGTGTGTTCACCACCCCAAGGCAAGTCTCCTTCCATCACCATTTATCACCCTTTACCCTCTTCTACCTCCTCCACCCCCTTTCCCTCTGGTAATCACCATGCTGTTATGTGTCTGTGAGCTTTGTTTGTTTTGGAGGGTTTTTGTTGTTTTTCTTTTTTTTAAGTTTTCAAGTGTCAGTCTGTGAATTGTCAACACCCTCAAGAAGCAGTGATTCACACCCACCCCTCAGACTGGGAAAACAGAGGCAGGGCTGCCCAGGATCCCTGTCAATTTCTGCCATGACTTCAAGTGCATCTGACCCAAGTGTACTCTCACCTGGACCCCAGGCACTATTTTCCACTGAAGGTGACACTTTGCTTAGGATTTGGGACTCTGTTTGAAAGGGCAGGGGGATGGTCCTGAGGTACGGAGCACTGACTACTACATCTACAGGAAGCCCCTCTCCCACCAGGCAGCAGCAGGTGTCCTGTGGCTCCCAGGTCCTACCCACCCCTCACTGGTCCCGCTGGGCTCCTTAGCACATCTGTGTGAGCAGCTCTCTTGCTTCCCATGTCATGCCAACCTCACACAACTGATGCCATTAAAGCTAACACATCCCTTCCTGGGACGGAACACAGGCTTCGCAGGAGGGCTTCAGAAAGGGGGTGTCCATCCCATGGGGTGGCTCTTCTCTCCCTAAAGGGCCTCCCACCTGACTTCCTCACAGCAAGCATCAAATCTTCCCAGCCCAACTGAGGGCCCTGAAATTTACCCTCAGATGGGTCTTGCATTCACCACTTCGAAATGAGATTTAAGGTCTCGTCCTTTGAGTTCAAACTTTATTAGCCTTTCATGAAGCAAATGATTTCCTAGGGGCAGGATGAGGAAGAAAAGGCTGTCCATGCAGACACCCCCACTTCTGTGCACCCTGGGGACAGGTGAGGGCAGCAGATGAAGGGGGTGGGGTGTCACAGAGCGTGGCCCAGGCAGTGGTGGACTCCTCTCAATGCAGAACTGCGTGCCCAGGCCACAGGGGTGGCCTTCTGAGAGCTGCCAGTGATAAGTGCCTGCAAGAGGAGGCAGGGAGGCTCCTGGTGGTCCCAAATATTGTCACTGCTAACCTGCAGCCAGAGTTGCAAAAGGGCAATTTCTGCTACCCAGCTACCTACGTGCCCCGTGCGGGATCATCACTAACTCATAACGCCTCTGGCCCTCGACCTAGCGTTGGCTGGCTTGGCCCAATGCCTAATGCGCAGCATGGATTAAGTAAAATAGAAACTGTCTTGTTGCTTGACAAAGGCACACAACAGGATGGACACCAAATGGTCACTGTCCCCTTCAAGGAACTTGCCGTGAAATGCCCTATCTACTGACAAAGACCTCACATTTTTTGAGATTTTGGTTTGGGAAGCAGAGTGGGGGTGGGGTAAAGGTTGGGGAGGGGATTCCCTTCTCATAGGTTCCCAAGGCATGCAAGGCAACTAGTCTTACTATTTTATAGTCCTATTGCATTTTGGTCCAAAAACAGCATAATCAATCTTGGCCACAAGTCACTTGGAACAAAGGCTGGTGATGGTTTCCAAAAATCACATCCATGTTCAAAGGCCAAAGATTTATCACCCATGAGGATATTCAGAAGAAAATGCTACAGAGTTTGACTATGAGTTCATAGTGAATGCTCTGCGCTCAGAGCAAAGCTGAGGCTGTGGAATAAATACACAGACTCCTACTTTAAAGGGAACACATTGGATTTGTAGGAAAAAGCCCTGGTCTTACTACTTCTGGTCATTGTGGAATGGGAGCGGGGTGGGGAGGAAGAAAGATTGAGAGGGAAGGAAGAGAGAGAAATACAGAGGGAGATAGACACCAACAGAGAGACAGACACACAAAGAGAAATACAGATAGACAATGGAGACGGACAGAGAGACTAAGACAGGCTCTTGGAGGTGAAATAAAAAGAAGAGAAATAAGAAAGGGTTTTCCATAGCCTAACACCAATGAGTCATGGATTCAACTGTAAGAAACTGTTTCCATCTCAATGACCAGGTTAACATCCTTGGGAAGTTTGCGAGTCTGGGCTGGGCCCACACTTGCTTGAAAATCACTCTGCAGACCGCCCCGCACACCAGCACGCACCATTTCCGTGCATTTCTGAGCTGTCAGAAATGTGCCTTCACCTGCCCAGCACCCCAGGCTAACCCTTGTGAACCTTAACCTGTACATGGAGGAGGGCAGGAGAAGGTTTTCCCTCAACAGGCATGGAAAACAAGCTCCGGTCTTGCTCAACTCTAATCAAACAGGCTGAATCCACCCAGATGTTCAGACAGCTCAGAAAAGCATGGTTGAGCTACCCCCAACCCTGAGCGCCCCACTCCACATAGGAAGAAGCCCTCTTCTTGCAGAACGGCAGCTCCTCAGGGGCAGTGCGATGACCCCTTGAACTCCCAGGGAACCTGGCAGTAGGCACAAACCACAAAGAGAGTATCCCGCAGCCAACGAAAGAGGCGCAAGGTTGGTCCACTCCTGAGACAGCTGGAAAACGAAAAGAGGCTGCAAGCTGTCTTTACTGAGTCTCTGTGCATACACACACACAATGGAAAATTACAGATTCCTCTCAGCTCCCCCATGGGCCACAATAACCCCACTGGTTGTGCCCAAGTCCTTGGGCTGCAATGCCTGGGCTGCTTACCACTAGGGACACGAGTCCAGCACCCTGAAACGGCTTTCAAAGGAAAGGCGCCGGAGCCCTGGCGCTCTGGGCACGGCTGATTGCCCTGCAGGCTCCGGCCCTGGATGGACCCGGGTGAGGATGTCACTAAAGAAAACGTCCAACCTTCCCCCTCCGTGGAGATATCTAAGGCTCCCCCACTGTCCTTTTGTAAATGCCTGCTGGGGACCTGTGAAGATAAGATGTGTATTACCTTACGATGCTTCCTCATGCATGAAAGTTTATTTTAAAGAGAGTCTGGAGGAAAGGAAGGGGCTGGGCGGCCGGGGGATGAAGCCGGAGGAGGGCAGGTTGAAAGGAAGGCGGCTATGCTTAGAGAAGTCTTGGCTACAGAACAAAACTGTGCTTTACCTGCAAAGGAAAACTCATTAGCGTTTCTCTTCAGTTCCAGAGCAAGTTACAGCCCCAGAATTCCAGAGAAACTGCTTCGGTTTCCTTATTTGCTTTTCACCTTGCCCCCACCCCCTGACTTACACATTAACTCTTGAATAAAGACACAACGCCCCCCACCCCAAGCCATGATGTCACCCAACCATAGCCAGTAAGTATGAACACAGACTTTACCTTAAATTTCATTCTGGGTTTTACCCCCTTGAGTAAAATAGTGCATACATTACTGAGTTGCATGAAGTTTTGTTTAAAGAACTTTGGCAGGCAGGCATTCTTTGGGAAAGCAAGAAATATCTGCATATGTTAGGGAATGACCATTAACTGTTAACTTATTCAGCAAAATCTGGAAGGCACTAGCTCCTTTCTTATTAAATAGAAAAACATATCCAGGAAACCTCTGAATCTACCCCAAACCCCACCCCTGCATGACGGTCACCTGTGCACTCTCTGTCCCCGAGTTTCTAGGCACCATGTGCTCTGCTCCTCCCTCTGTAATGCTCCCTAGCTCCCTTCCTTCTCCCCACCCACAAGTATCCAGGTTGCCACCCACCCTGCGCTATCACCCACCTCCACCCTCTCTAGCTGCGCTCCTCTCCACGCACGAATGTAATTTCCACGGCCATCCGCCTCTCCTGCCAGTCCCCAGAGAGTGCCAGCCTCCCTTCTCCGCCTCCCATTGGTTTCCTGCCACGTGGATGAACTTGGCGCTCAGAAGCTAACACACCTTAATAAGGATGTACGTGTCTTCTCCTCATATTCGCCAATTCTATTTCCACAGTGGACCACCACCTCCCATGGGCTGGGCTGAAAGGTTTATGCCATCATGGACTCTCCTTCTCCCCTCTGCCCCATTCCATTCATTTCTTCCTGTGATGTCAACTTCATCCCACCCTTTAATTCTTCGGCATCCTTCTCAGTTTCGGGACTTTGTCACCCTAAGTCTGGACCTACCACAGGAGGATCTCATTCCTGTGATTACTGACATTCTTGCTCTGTTCCCATCACTGCCACTCAGTTTGGCCTGGACACTTGTCCTGAAGGACCACACGGCGTCTTCATGCCTCCAGTGCCCGAAGGGAAATGTCTAAGCGCTCACGGCCCAACGCCAGCTGGCCTTGACCATGCTTTCCAGCATCACGAAGGAGAAACCAAAGTCTGGGCAATCATAGAAGTCAAGGTCATGGTCAAGTGAAGAGAAAATTTCAACAGGAATCTCTTTCCCCAAACTATGAGCAGCACCCTGAGAACAGAAACCACACCTTTGCCTTTGCTGCTCCTCACTGCAGAGCAATCAAGACTATTTCTTGATTGACAGACAGAGAAAGGGCAACTCTGGGGACTGAGCAATTACTCTGAGACTTTCAAGACCTGGACTCTTGCTGATGTGTGGAATGACCTTGGGCTAGTTGACAAATGTACCATGCCTAATCTGTTATCAAGGAGGGCTTGCAAAACATTTATTTTTAAATATATGCACTGCATGTCTAGGGCAAGAACTGCCAATAAGTAAAATAAGAAAATAAAAATCATCATATTAACATTTTGATGTTTATTTTTCCTAGCCAAATGTTGATGCTATGAAACATTTTAAATTTTTAAAAAAGATTTTATTTATTATTTTTTAGAGACAGGGGAAGGGAGAGAGGCAGAGAGGGAGAGAAGCATCAATGTATGGTTGCCTTTCACCTGCCTCCAGCAACATACCTGGCTGGAGACCTGGCTTGCAGCCTTGTTATGTGCCCTGGCTGGGAATCGAACCAGGCTGGCACTTATCCATTGTGCCACCAGCCAGGGCAACATTTTTAATTTAAAAAAAAAAAGTTAATAAGGAAATAAAGGATACTTATTAAAGTAATCTGCCAACTCTTAAGTTCTAAATTATCAAGAATTCATTCCCAAGGATGGTAGCTGAATATGACAAAACTCCCAGTCAGTTTTGTTTGATTTTTAGGTTCCCATGAGCTTTGAAGCCTCCCCTGAACTGTGATTTATATGACAGCTTGGGAAAAGCCAATTGGGGACAATCAATGGAACAGACGGAGACAGGCCTGGTGAATGTTGCATGAATTAAAAGGAAAACTCCATTGTAATAGGAACAAGATTCTAATCACTACACCTAATTACAAAGAGGAGTAAATCACTGAAAAAAAAATTAAGTGTCTCATACAGAACAAACAAAGCAATTAGTCATAAACAGAAGCTCAGGGTTTGGCGAGCAAGCAGGAGCCCAGGCCCAAGCTCCCAGATGCACATCTGTGCCCAAGGCCGCACTGGGGCTGGGGGTGGGCTGGCAGGTCAGAGCTGGGGGCCTGCAGGGTGCAGCTGCCCCGTCCCACCTGCCACACACACAAGCACACAGCCTCGTCACAACCTCTGACCACAGCAGCGACCCACCTTCCCATGCTCAAAGGCCTGAGCCTGGAGCCCAGACTTTCCTGGGAGGCAGAATAATCATGGGCAATTTAACATGACAGAGCCACCTCGTTCATCCTCTGTCCTATCCCTGAGGTTGTTCATAGTAAAAACAACAATAAGAATAATAGCAGAAAAGCCTTGCTATACAATTTCTGTATACCCAACACCATGCTGGGCATCTCACAGCATGATCTGGTTTAATTCTCACATTAACCCTTTCGGAAAGCTTTCATTTATAAATGATGAAATGGAGGTCTAGAGGGGTGATCAATTTAGCTAAATTTACCCCACAGTGAACTTTAGGACTTGGGGTTCTTAAAACTCTGTGCCACATGGCCTATAAAATGGTCAAAGATGCCCATCTCTTCAAAGCGAGGTCAGAAACAAGGTGTTGAGTGTGAAGGGCCTGGTGTACACAGACTATCCCATAAACATTAACACATTAACTGTTGATTCTGAGCCCTTTCTTCTTCCTGCCCCACCTCCCTCTTTCTCCTCGGGTCCCCCTCCTGGAGGCCCGGGAACTGTGCCAAGTCCACTCTGCAAGGAATCTCCCTGAAAGCCACCTTTAACAACTCCATGACTCTGCCTGTGAGGGCAGCTTCCGTGAAGGGTCTGTGGAATGACACCTCCAGGAGCTGAGACCCTTCTAGGTCCATTTCATGATCAAAAAGGCCAACTTGGGCTCAACTGAACAGTAATGGCGGGGTGGGGGGATGAATCAGCAAATGTGCCCTCAAGTCATTCCAGAGCTCATCTCCCAACACACCAGAATCTGTCTTAGGCACTGGGAGGTAGGGATGCTTTTGAAAGAGGAGTCTCACAGCTGTGGGAGCACAGGTGGGGCAGGGGAGTCAGTGGGGGGCAGCCTGGAGGCAGAGTCCCTGAGAGCCCAGGGGTCCTGGCCTGGGGCAATAGCAAGGGGGGAGGCGGAGGGAGGGTAAGCCGGGTCCTCGTTGATGCAGCTGATGCAGCTTCCTCCTCTCGCGTTAGACCAGACGATAAAGCAAGGGCTTCTGGCTGGGCATGTGCAGCAGTAAACACATGAAAGCGTGTTTGTTTACGGCAGTTCTGGCAAAGGAGCTCAGCGTAGCACAGCAAACACTCCCATGGACACGCTCAGCCCAGCCGGGCCTCAAGATTGTGGCCCAGCACCAGCCAACTGGGACACCAGCAGAGTGGTCAAGGGCTTGAGTCCCAGGGTCACAGGGACTTGGCTTCACATCTGACTCTCAGGATCGACAGGGTGACTCTGGCCCACCAACAGAACACATTACTTAAGCCTCTGAACCTGAGTTAATAGAATGTTCTTAAAAGAGTAGTGAAACGGGATTAAATGGAAGGTGCTTTTACACACATGGAAATGCACAGGTGTTGGCTTCCGACACTGCCATTATTATTATTAATGTTCGTATTGATTAGTGGTTTTCTTTTAAGGGCATAGCTGAACTCGTCCTTAATTGAGTACACTTGCCAAAAGAATGACAGGACAGACCTCTGGGTAGAGACTGGTCATCACACACGCTGCATATACCCAGGTGTGATGGGTAACAGCGGTTTCCATGGCTAACAGTGGCTGTCAAAACACTGGCTGCTCTACCAAGAGGGCACCTGCCCTCCCAACAGGACGTGAGGTCTCTACCCTGTTCCCTTTACGCTAGGTGAGTTTGTGACTCTCTTGTGTTCTATGACTTTCAAACCAGGTAAGAAAAAGTGAAGCCACTTCTGCTTCGTTTATAGGAACACGTGTGCTGAAGCCCTACGGAGTTCTGCTGCCCAGAGGTGGTCGTGATGTGAGGAAGCACCAATCAGCTTACACAGACACCCTGTGGAAAGCCTGAGGCCACAGGAAGAGGAAGGCCTGGCCATCGCTCCCCTGTGCCAGCCAATGTCTAACTGCAGCCTCATGAGACACTGCCAGTCGCAACCACCAGCCGAGCCTCTCCCAGATTCCCAATCCACAGAAAGCACGAGAGATAATATAATGACTGCTGTCTGAATCCGGGAAGCTTTCGTACGGTTTGTTACGCACCAATAGATAACTGGAACACCACATGTGTGAAAACATGCTATAAACTGACGGGTAAATATTAAGAACAACTAATGCTATGGTGATTTTATAATCATGTCCTCTTCAAGTCTGCCCTTGACTTTGTCTTTGGAAAAACATGTACTGCGGATGGGGTGAGGACAATGCATATAGATTTGCCTTTAGCTTCTGAGGAAAAAAAAAAAAAAAAAACCAGTCCATTTGTCACCAAATGAATGGTGTCAATATGCAAAATGACATCTCAATTCACAGAGAAATAAAGATTCTATAAACTACTTAAAAAGTGACTTGCCACAGGAGGATTTTCCCCAACAACGCGAAGCTAATTCTAGGCACAGATCCTGAAACCCCGAACACCCTGGGTTCTGCAGAGGAGCCGGATTCCCTCGGCAGCAATGCAACACGGTCGATCCACCCACTGGCAAAGAGGAGGGTCCTTCCAGGCTGAGAACGAAGGCAGATGCTGGCTTTGGCCTGCACCTGGCACCAGGGTGGGGACGATATGCCCCACCAACCACCAAACAAGTGCGCCTGGGGTGGCCAGGTGCCTCATGCTCCAAAACCAGGGCTTTCCTGTTCTCATCTCTGCAGTTCCTGGAAGCAAATTGAGACGGTAAGGCCGTCAGCGGCCTAGGCGCTCATCATCTTGACAGATACTTAGCTATTCATTTAAAAACAAGGGAGAGAACAAGCGTCAGCTGTATTTTTTAATTACTCCTGGATAGGACTGGGAATGCTTTGGCATAATTGGGGTGTTGAGATTATTTTTTCCCTTTGAAGGCCTTGTTGCAGGAAGAAAAATCGTGTTTATTCTAATTACAACCTCCCTTCTTCTAAACCGCCTTAGCAATGAGAAGGCAAAGGGCAATGGACATTTATTTTTAATCCGGTGGTGGGGGGTCACACGTACCAGGGCCAGCTCTGCCATGAACATGTGCCCTTGGGCATGGAACGCTCTTACTTTAAGTCTCAGTTCTCCTTGTTTATAAAATCGGAGATGTGAAGAAAGTTCCACTTGTTCCCTTTGGTTCTGATTAACATGAGGTCATCCTCCCACTTCATGCCACCCCTGCCTCGTGGGATATCCTAGACCATGGACCAGTGATCCTGGTATAGAGGCTATTTCAGGGCATATGGTGTCCACACTCATCGCTGGCCTCCATGACCAGCAGTAGTACAAGGGTACCCACTCATCCGTGTGGGCACGAATCACCTGGTACCCTTGTTCAATGCACATCCCCAGGCCACTCCTCCACAAGAATCTGCTTCGGTAGCTCTGGCATAGAACCCAGATATATACATTTTGGATAGACACAAGTCTGGCTGGAAAACATGGCTTTGGGACTCAGAAAGACCAAGTTCTGCCCTCCTCAGTTCCCAGCCAGGCGGCCTTGGGCAAGGCTCTCTACCTTGCTGGACCTCTCCGTTCTGAGGAAACATAGCCTCCCAGCACTGCTAGAGAAAATGACCCCAAGTCCCATCCACTTCCTGCCACACATGGCTGCCTAAGGCAGATCTATTTCCTTCTTGCTCTAAAAGTGGGGCACCTTAAGAGGCTTTTCACAAAGCGCAAGAGCAGCAACCTCTCAGAAAACAGGTCAGGCAGGGAGAGCTACGCTGCAAAGGGGCACTGCAGCACTCTGACCATTGAAAACAGCCAAGTGGCTCGTAGTAAACATAGCCACCGACAGGGCAAGTTGTATTCGTACACCTGGCAGCTGGAGGATATGTTTTTTAAAAGAGCGTTATGGTCCTTATAAAGAGTATTTCTAAAGCCTTTGAGTGCCCTGCCCTGCTCAATGCCCAGCTGCCGTGTGTCCACCCTGGCTCCTCAGACCTGACTCAACCCCCAGGGGAGTACCAATGCCCTGACTGGGCCCCAGAGCCGGGGAGAGGGGCTGTCCTAGACACCACTGTCCCCAGGCCCTGACCTCTGGGGGCAGATGGGGAAGTGGTTCACCTGAGCATAGCCATGTGCAGCCAGACACCTGGGCTAACCACGCGGGCCTTTGTGACCAAATGGCTGACAGAGGCACATTAACTCACCTCCTGTGCTTGTCACAAAACTTAGGTGCTGGAAGGTGGCAACGGCCCTGTGGCCGAGAAAATGCAGTTTATCAGCCTGTTCATCACCCTTACGGATAGTTAGACAGGGCCAGGAAAGTGAGGGGAACTACATGGTGGGGACAAAGGACTGGACAGTCCACCCTGGGACACGGGAGTCATTAAAACCATCCAGCAGAAGCACCACACAACCAGGGACGGTACCAGGTCTCAGTCTCCATGGATCTGCCGGGCAAGTGGCCAGCGCCGTGCTCAGGAGAAGGGGCGGGAGTCGGCATTCACCAAGTGATTGACAAGCTGGCCCTCCTGCACTTCTACTCTGCTCCAGTAACTACCCATATTATGCCGAAATGACACAAGTGGCAATAATTAAGCCCAGATCTCTGTGGATCATTCGCAGTGATAATTCCACCTTTGTAATTCAGCTTCAGATAAACCCCTTTTGTTCTGCCTTATAACACAGATTCTAGTATCATTCAAGTATATTAACTGTAGCCTATTACTGTCACAAAAAATGCTCCCTGAGCCATAGCAAAAGACTCCCCAGACAAAACTTTATGTCATGTTAATCCAAGCTTTAATAACTATGAGGATATATAACTGTATTCTAATTGTGCTCTGCGTGCCTGCATACAAAAACAGAAGATATCAAAAATGACAGCAGCAGATCACTTCAAATAAGAAAGCATGAATTCCCCCCTCTGGGTGCTGGCATGTTGGGGTGAAGGGATGCATGTTCGTATGGGAAAGAAGAGATATGGAGCTACTGAGGACAGGGAAGACTTTGGGTGCTGTGGGCCTGCCAGAAATCAATGCCACAGCAGTCTTTGAGACTCGGGGGTGGAGAATGGGGAGTTGCTAAGAGAACAAAGTCCGAGTTGTACTTTGTTCAGGGGAAACAAAGCAACCTTGTGGGACTCCGCAAGGTGGTTATACGATCCCACGTTCTGAACCTGGTTTGGGTACTCAGCGTGTGACCTTATCCACGTCATTCACATTCCCTGGGCCTCCCTCTCCCTCTGAAAAGAGGGCATGACGTGAGAACCACGTGTGGATCTTGTACCACTGCCCCCTCCCTCCCTCCCCTGGGTTCACTGGGACCAAATGATGTAAAACAGCCGCCCACACCAGGGGCTCCCAGTCTCCTTCCCCTGCTCTGTGTTGTTCCCGTGAAATGGTTATCTCTTTCCAATGTGGCAGGTGAGTTACTTATTTCTTACATTAGTTGTTCATCGTATCTCTTCCTCCACTTGAATTCTGGTTGATAGGGACCGAGACTTATCTATTCTGTTCACTGACGTCTCCCTGGGGTCTGGTGCCTGGCACACAGTGGGTGCTCAGTGAATGTTTGCTGAATGACTGCGTGTACTACCGGGAATCAGGTACGTGGCCCAAAACAAGTTTCTTCAACTCAGTGAGACTCAGGTCCGTCAACTGCAGTAAGAGGCAGAAACCTCCTTCTCTGTGCAGCTGAGAGGATTAAAAAGCAGATGCAGAAGCACCTGGCATGACGGCCGGCACAACAAAGGCTCTCAAAGCATGTTATTAAATCAAAACACCCCCTAAGAGGCAATTTTCACTGCTCAGACCAATGTCAGGTCCTTATTCAGTCACTGGCCTCCCTCTAGAACCTATACTGCCTTCAGACCCCAACCTCACCGCATGTCCGTGGTCAGGCAAGCTTCCTGGCACTCAGCAAGGACCAAACAGTACGAGGCAGAGGGGCACCAGCGCATCATGGACACTTCTGGGCATGGGAGTCCAGAAGGCCAAAAAGGATCTGGGAAAATCATAAGTTTCTGGCCTTGGAGTTACCTTCTCCATAAAATCAGGCAACTGTCTTTTCATGGGTGTCCCTTCCTGCAGGTGGTGAGGATGAAACACTGCAAAATGAACATGCCCTGATAAGAGGACTGACTGCTGGTTTGTTACTTAACCTCACTGAGCCTGGCTCCTTATCTGTAAAAAGGGGGATTACAAGAACCCTCCCTGCTTATCTCACGGGAGGTGCTATGGGGAGGCATCTGCTATTTAGAGTGACCAACGGACTAAGAGCACGCAATTTGTGGCAGGAGACTCGACCTCCAGTGCCAATTCCCAGGAGCATGCAAACCCTTATCTTCTCCAAAGGACCGGTCGACCTCCAGTGCCAATTCCCAGGAGCATGCAAACCCTTATCTTCTCCAAAGGACCGGTTTCTTTATCTGTATAAGGGGGATCCTGCTTTCCCTGCTCCACCCGCCTCATGGCGCCGGGTGATGCCGGGACAGTGGGTCCTTCATAGCCAGCCGCTTCCACAGCCACATGGGCACGGTGAGAAAATGTCCTCCAGGGAAGGGACAGCAGGGCCCACCTCCTCTCTGCCGATGAAGGTTTTACCAAGTGTAATAGCAGATGGCAAGGCCCGGTGGCTAATATGTCTTCCCCTGAGGAGACAGATCTTCAGCCAGTTCAAGACTATCCCCCATGTGACCTGGGAGCTTGAACCGGGGTGGGGACTGGGATGGCGCAGGAGTGGAAATCTCGTCAAGGATATTATGAGCAAAGTGCAGGCGCAGTGACAGTGCCCGTCTGGACCCGTGCTCCACTGAGAGAGTACCATCCCCAGCAAGTGTTCCTTGACTGAGAACTGCCGGCCTCTTTATTGACATTTTTGCTGCACTTAACAACCAAAGAACAAAAGAATCGGAAGGCGCGGCAAGTGAGCACAGTGATTTCATTTATCTCTTTCCTCTCTTGGACTATAGATCAACGACGCAACCAGATTTTATCATGAGACAAACCAGAAATCCTCAGTGGAACAGCTATCACTCCTTTCACCGTTCTTCTGACAGATGCAGGCGATATAACCGCCCCAAACGCCTGCTCCCCAAAACTCCCGAGGATGCCAGATGGGCAGTGTGTGCAGGAAACATGGCTGCGCCCTGCGCCTCCACGGCGCCCACCTGGCTTTTAGAGCCTGTTGGCTGGTGCTCAGAACCGTGTTGTGGCTGGGACAAGAGTCCAAAAATCCATCTCTGGTTTCCTCCTTTGAAACAGGAGCCTGGGTCTCCTCAGTGCCAATAGAGTCTACAGCAGGTTTCATTTCTCAACCTGCCCGATGCTCTCTTCCCATTCTAAGTCTTGGTGCCCCAAAGCGGAAACCCGATGGAAATGGATAGAAGAACAAAGAGACACCAAAAAAGACAGAAAGTCCAAATGGACTGCCCTGTCCCACCCAGAGACTGGTCGGGACACGTCACATTCCTGGGGCAGAGGTGCTGTCCCCTCAGCTGCGCGGTGGTCTCATCAGTACCCATCAAAAAGTATCCCTTCCTGTGCCCAGCCAGCGATGGCCGCCAAAGATTTGGATATCTATTTGAGAACCCTCTGTATTGATTAGGTCGAATGCTACAAGGTTTTTATTTCCTGATTTCTTGACCTTTAAGGTTCCCAGAGGGCTTACCTGATACAGTAATGCCACAATGAAAATAACTGTGGGGAAGAAAGATACTCAGTGATTCCCGTTGCCCTGACTTTACTTGTCCATCAGCTGCAATGTTCGTGTAGACTATCTCAGAAACCCTTCCATTTTTCACGGGGATTACCGAGACCCTGACAACAGAATAGCTGCTTCGCTTTCCTACAGAAATACAAATGAAAAACTAAGGCAATTCAGAACATTATAAATCAGAAATGCTCCTTTTCGTCTCTGTTAATATGTGAACTCCAGGCGGCAAACCCGGTTTAAAAAGAAAAAAAAGCTTTAATCACAATAGGTTTAGGTGGTATCAGGAGCCAATTACAACACTAACACAGTCCTCGGAGCAAGAAAAGTAAGTTTTAAAGGAGCAAAATGATGACTTTCGGAGCAATGCTCGCTTTCCTTCCGGCCAGTATTGTGAATTCATCATCCTGGGAGAAAAACTGAGCAAAACCAAAGACTGGAAGGGCTGACAGAATGGCAGGAAGGAGACACAATGGGGCTTCATATTCCTACCCTTAAATCGGTCTTTTGAAAAATCCATCACCATCCTCATCACCACCACCAGGCTCTTCCTCTGCTGGAAGCTCAGTGGTTCCTGAATGGGAAGCTGGTGAGCACTGGTCTCCCTTCCCCTACTTGCCAGTGCAAGAGACACACTCTCAATCCTCCCACCTCCACTCCCACCAAACACACACCTTCCTGATGAATTCACGCCCAATTACATCCCAATCTGACCCCCAGGCTCCTGCAGAGGGTCCTCAAAGGGCCAGGACCCTCTGGCTACCAGAGGCTTGTGTCAGGAGATGGGCTGTGCCTACATTTAATTTATCCAGGGTCTGTGATTCCCCATAGACATTTAGGCCCAGGCTGGCTGCCTCCTCTGCCCTGAGCATTCTCCTGGTCTGGCCTCTGGCATCCCAGCAAGGCTGCAAGTTATTGCTGATGCTGGGGTCGCTGTTCCACTGAGCTGCAGTGATGCAGAATGAACACTCCAGAACCTCAGGGTTCTTCACCCATCTCCTCCAAAGCCCCTTCCAAGCCTGTGCCCGAGCATGCTCCAAGAGAGGCCAGGTCCTATGCTAAAGGCAGGAAATAGGAAGAAGCAGGTTAACTCCCTCCACATGGCAGAATCAGAAGTTGAACTGACCAACGCCGGTGCTTGGCAGGACTCCTCCTGAGGCCAGAGGCTATGTCCTTTATCCTGGTGCCAGGACTGCCGCGAGCTATGAGCAAGAAGGCCCACGAGGGGCAGTGTAGTGCCTCCCCTCTGCTCACCCCACCCCGGGCCAGGTGCTTGGCTGACACTGCCAACATGCACCTTGGCTCCAAGGAGTCTGAGCCATTCTAAGTCACCAGTTCCAAATGCTAAGATGTTGCTGCTGGCTAAGAGGGGTAAAAAGTGTGTGTGCGCGTGTGCATGTGTGTGTGTGTGTGTGTGTGAGAGAGAGAGAGAGAGAGAGAGAGAGAGAAAACAACTTGGAACATCTGGCAGACCAAAATGTTCAGCTGAAGTTCTCTTACAATGTGCCCACTCTCGGAAACAAAACATCAGGGTATCTCACAAGATCATGGTCACTTCTGGGCCTATGATATCTTGAAACAAGAGCCATGACATTTTATTCCAAATGTATCCCCTTTGGCAGGGATTACCTATTTGCTTTGGGACCAGGACACACAGGTGTGGCTCCAAATCAACCACTGCCTCCTTCGCACTCACTGGCCCATCGGAAGGTCCTTCCTGGGTGACTGAGGGTGACTGTCAAAGGCAGAGGGCTACTTTTGGTGTGAGAATATTTTTACAACGGCCCCCAACTCTCCAGGCTGTAATTAGAGGCTGTCTACAGAATTCTTGCCGAAGGAGATCTGAGAAGCTGGATATATGGTATATGCCAAGGACAAGGATTCTGGCATGGTGGCCACCCCAAGACACTTGGCAAACTTCATCAGGCTTCAACACAGATCTAAACATGCCAGGATCAAGAAAACAACAGGGAGGACCCTATGGTGCCTAAAGAAAAGGCTGTCATTAAGCATCCTAAGCAAGTCAAAGGAAGGACAAGAGCTTTTTGGGTGCCACCCAAAGACTCATTTATGCCCATTATCTCATTCATACCTCCGCCAGGGCCATTCCAGAGAAGCCTGAGGATCCCTGTTTTGCAAGCGAGGAAACTGAGGCTTGGGGAGATTAAACAGCTTGCCCTGGGAGAGCTCCTAGGTCCACTGATCTTTCTGCCACAGCTTGCCACCATTAGGTACATTGCTGTTTGCCAGAAGCGGCAGCCGAGAGGGCTTCCTCAAAGAAGTTCTTGTCGTTTGAGTCTCCCGCTAGATAAACTCAGCTGAATCCCAAGCAAACACAACTTGTCCCTCAGGTTCCATCCTCCAGGTTTTCTAACCACCCTCTCCTCATCCCCGGCTCACCCCAATTCCTAGCCCTTCAAATAAGGGAAGCAGTCCCATTAGTTGCCTCTGTCCTTCCTCCTCGAGTCCCCTTTCTTAGCCAAGGTTCTCCATCTGCAGAATGGAACTGCCATAGAGAAGAGGTCGCAGCCTCCGGGTGGTCCACTCCAGCTGGGTGAATGGCCTCCCCTTCCCAAGACACCCAAAGGGAAACACAGTTAGGGTGGAAGGTGTGGGGTGGTGAGCAGGATAACGGCCACATGCTGGCCCCAGTCACCCGTGTCCAGCACGGCTCCAGGCACACAGTGGGCTCTTCATTGATGCTGCTGCTGAAAAATAGTTGAGAGGACTACGTGCGAGGGAGTTGCAGGAGATGACTCAGAGGATGGAGGAAGCAACGGCGAGTGAGTCTGGCTGGCACCTGAACCACAGCGGTTCTGGGAAAGCTGCTGGATGGTACCAGCTGGCCGCACAGGGCGGGCATGCATGGACTCTGTCCACTAAGGCACTGACTGTGCAGAAGTCTCCCGGCCAATCTGAGATCCCAAAGCTTGTGCTCAGAACCCTTGAGCTATGTGCCCTGCTGGGCAAACCTGTTCTTCTCTCCCCCACACTCCCTGCCTTCCTCTCCTTCCATCGGCCTGGGGGCGCCTATTCCTGGACCCTCGCAATCATCTCTCCTCCTACCTCTTGCTGCTGCTGGCCTCTCCCGATGGCACACACTCCCACGATGAGTTCCATCAGGCTCCACTGCCAATCCCACACCTGGATTCTGCACGGACTCGTGGAACTGGGAAGCTGGAAAGGGCCGGAGAGAGCTCTCCAACTCCCCTTGACAGGCCAGGCTACATGGCCCCAGCAGCCACGTGGCTCGCCCAAGGCCACTCAGCCAGTTGGCAGCAGGACCCGAGGCTCTTAATGACCCTTAATAACTCTGATGATGCACAAATGAGCACGAAGGGGCTGCATCTCTGGGCAAGAATTAGGAGTAAAGACCTCAGGCCCCCCCCTGATTCCTGGCAGCGAGTTTCTTCTCAGCCAGAGTGGCACCCGCGGGAAGGGCACTTTGGAGCCCTCTGCCAGCACATCTAATTTTCTCTCTTGCCCTGTTTGCGCGCCGCCAGCTCTACTGTGCCATCATTTTGCAGGATCCACGCACACCTCTAGGCTGTGCTGCTGGCTCTGAGAGGGTCTGCACACCTCTGCAGACCCCCAAAACTAAAGGGGAGAACAAGTGAGGCCCCAGTCCTCATACATAAGCTCCAAAGGCCCCAAGGGCTCGGTGGGGAGTTAGATATGATAGTAGGAAAACAAGACCTGCCCAGGGAGAGTAAATTTCAACCCATGGCTGATTATCTTCCGTTATTCAGCTGGGCTTCCGAGGCGGCTGAAAGGCGGCGGATGTTGAGGATGTATGGAATTATCCTTTCCTCCTGGGACAAGGAGGAGGGAGGTGGCGGTGTTACCTGCACAGGAGTTGTTTCCCTGGTTGTTTCTGGCAGTCATCTTGGTACCACCCTCAGGAGCAATGAGGCAAATGGGACCAGGATCGCCAGACAAATGAAGGTGGCTGGGCTGCCACCAGGGCTGTAAATGGACCCTCCACTCTCCAGCTCTCTCCTTTTAATCCCTACCACACACTGCCCGGGGCCCACCACGGGCCTCACAGTCTAGCGACTCGGAGGACAGGCCACAAAATAGTGATAAAAACCTGCGCGCACAGGAAAGGCACGAAAGGTGACGGGAATGATGGGATGGAGACACACAACCAATCACCAGGAAGGGAGAGAAGGAGCAGGCTGGCCTGGACTGGCCGGCGGAGCACCTGGCTGGAGGTGGAACACAGAAGAACGAAAGCTCCAAGCAGGTGACACAGCCCAGTTAAAGAGAGGAGAGGGAAAGTGCCTAGGACATCAAAAGCAGCGAGGCTAAAGCTGAGGGAGGGTGAAGGCAGAGGCAGGGAGACCACAGCTTGAAGGGCCTGGGAGGGTCTCATCTGCCACACCGAGGACTAGGAGGGTCTGCAGAAGGGTGTTGAGCAGGGAAGTGTCAGACCAGCCTGTCAGGACCTCCACTGGCAGCACAGGAAGGATGGATCAAGCTGAAGGTCAAGGGAAGACCTTGGCGCTTGAGGAATCCCCGATGAGTGATGAGGAAACAGGTGCCAATGGAGTAGCTGGAGAGAGGCAGCAGTTCAGGCAGTATTTTTAGGAATGGGAAGGCTGACGGCTGTAGATATGGGGACAAGGACAAGGGAAGGCGTGACGACAACTCCCACTCCCAGGTTCCATGGAGGTGGAGCACACAGGGGAGGGATCTGACCACATCCCCTCGCCTGCTTAGATTACCCTGGTGGCTCCCACCTGTGCCACCAGAGCTCCCCAACTTGGCACCAAAGGCGCCCACTCTCTTTGCAGCCCAAGCTGGTGCCACACAGCGGTCCCGCTGGCTGTTCTCTGAACCTCCTCGCACATCTGTGAGCCGGCCTTTGTAACTCCCACCTCTGCCCGTTCAGGTGCATCCTAGCCTTCAGCTCAGGTGTCAGCTCTCCTCCCCACCCACCCAGCACTGTCCTTGAGGTGTGGTGCCTGTCCCTGGCTTCCCTGTTAGACTCTAAGTTCCCTGCAGGCAGGGTTTTGGGCACATTAAGTACTCATGAAGTCTGGCAGAATACTGAAATATCAACAGACAATAAAAAGCCTAGGTAGCAGAGACAAAGGAATTCTTTCAAAATGATCTGTTTCCACATGCAGGATGGGACACCACTTAGACCCTCTCAATTCAGAATGAACCAGGGAGCCTGGGATTTACTGCCTGAAAGACAACTCATGAGGAAGCAAAAGAAGCCTGCTCATCAGCGAATAAGCTTTCTAAACAAACATATGCGGACGATGAGTTGGACAAGAGCGGGCGATGTAAATCCCATATATTATTTGCATATAATGTAAGGAAATCCCTTTCAGGTTCTCTGCAAGAGAGAGGTTTATAAACACCATTTCTTTCATCACTCCAATGACCCAGACTATTTTCAGAGCCTGACTTGGTCAGTTGGAGAGCCTTGTGCTGGCTGGATCGGGTTTTTGTTTTGTTTTTACTCTTCCCTACAGAAAGGAGACACAGCTCATTTGGATTAACTGAAGTGAAAAGAAGGCAATATCTCTGCTCTAATTCCACAAGTCTAGGAGAGCCCCTTAGAAATTCACTTCTGGTTCTCAGACGAATGCTCATGAACCTGTTGATTAGAGGAAGGGTATTATCTGCATTGGCTAGGAGAGAAAAATACCACTGCGACAATCCTCCTTCAGCTGGGCAGTGAGAACGCTGTGCCCAGCCACATGGGTGTGATAAGTCAGAGAGTAATTCGCACGAGTGAAGAGGACTCATTTCAGAGGCAGAAAAGCTGCTGTTCTGGCATGGGCTCGGTGGGCGATGATGAAGGGAATAAGCCCAGTTAGAGAGATGGACACCCCGGCCCCAGGGCTTCTGGAGTTCTGACTGGAGAAAGGTCTGGTGCGTTCGCGCGGCAGAAGCAGGGGTGCTGCAAGTGTGGAGTGGGCTTAGGACATGGTGCAGGCTCGGTTACCATGTCCTCAGAGGCCTCCTCCACGTGTGACAGCCTCCCCTCCACGTCTAGAGAAGGAGGGCTGCGTGGAGCAGGTGGCCTGAGAATTGGGTCTTCATGCAAGGGCGAGAGATGGGGCAGAAATGGAGAAAGCCCCCCGGCTCTCCGGGAGTTACTGAACAAGTCAGGAGAGCCGCAAGTAGCCCGTGGGGGCTGGACAAACTGAGCCTACAACAGGGAGGGGACACGGGACGTCCTCCACCAAGTAAGGGCTCCCTGCTCTCCGAGAGGCCTAATGTTGGTTCAGGAGGCCATGGGGAACCAGAAAGTGTTTTCAAGCAGAGGAATGACATGAGCCAAGTTGTTTGTAAGGCGCATTTCTGCAAGTGCAGTTTACGGAATAAACCAAGTGAAGGAGGAGTACAGTGAGAAAGCAGTAAGTCAGCCGCTGAGCCCATCAATCCGAGTAGAAAAATGTACGTAGACTCTGAAATAATCAGGTGAGGGAGCTTTTGAAGCTGATGGCACCAACATCAGAGAGAGAATCGGATTGCAGAGAAGTGGTTGAATTAAAAAAATAATTAATTAGGGCAGCAGGGTGAGGGGAAAGAAGAAGTATTTGAGATTTCTACAGGACATCGCTGGGCTTCCAAACTTGGCATCCAAAACACAGTCCAGGGTACGGGTGCGGACATGGACCTGTTCACATAACGAAGATGCAGGAGTTGGAACTGCAGGCAGAAGGTGCGGGGGATGGGGCAGGAAAAGAGAAGCAACCATCACTGGAGGCCAGGGACAGTCAGAGAGGCAGGAGGGGAGCCAGCATCCTGGGAGACTCCCAGGTAGAGGCAACAAGGGTGAGCTCTGGAATGAGCCTCAAATCTTGGCTCTGCTACCTACTCACTGGGACACCCCGGGAGTTTCTTCGTGGCCCCATGCCTCAGTTTCCCCCTCTGTAAAACTGGCTCTCCATGGCAAACCCATTCATTTATTATACTCAATTCGTGACTAGAGCTGGGATCCTACAAACCACATACATTTCTGCTTTGCCATGATTGGGGCGGGTGTGTGTGTGTCGTGCCCCTGCTAGGCTTCGCCAATAGTGGGTGCTAAAGCCTCCAAGGCCAGAGGAGGAAGAAGGGACCTGCCTCTTCCCATCTGCTTTTGGTCAGCTTGGGGTTCCTCTGAGCATCACCCTCGTACTGCTTCTTCACCCTGCCAGAAGTACCTTCCTGTACCAGCTGCTGAATCCAGTTTGCAGTTTTTCCTGACACTTTCCCCTCCCCTCCCTTAGAGATAACAACACCCCATCCTCAGAGGTCTGGGGTCCTCCTCCAAACATTCAAGTGTCAATCAGTCTCACCTTGTCAGTCCTAGGGGTGGTGGCTGCTGGCTCCGTGGTCCCTTAGAGCAGCGCTTCTCGTCTCAGAGTGCCGACCCGGCCCACCAGCATTGCTCAGGAACTTATTAGAAATGCACATTTTAAGGCCCTACTCCAGATCAATGAATCGGAAACTCTGGAGTGGAGGCCCAGTTCTCTGTGCTCCAATAAGCCCTGCACATGCACCGTAGTAAAATTTAGGAACCAGGTTCCTCAGGATTTTCCTTTTCCTTTTCAGTTACCTAATTAACATCCTATTCCATTAAAAATTCTTTAACTCTCCCTGCACAAGTAACTGGTGTGCTTTCTGTCCCCTGACTAGACTATAATGCATGCAATAGAAATAATAGTATCTGCCTCATAGCAATCATAGTATTTACTTACTATCACTAATACATTAGGTGACAGAAGCCAAAAGCAAAATTAAGAAACGTTATGGTGAATCGAGTCAAGTATAAGAGATACTGCATTAGGTTATCATTATTGAGTTCTTGGAGCAAAATTTTAAAATTTGATTGAGAAACAAAATAAAACTAAAAATGCCCTAACATACACACACAGCCAAATTCCCTCAGAAAATACTTCCTTCTTAGTCAGTTCCCACATGGATGCCATGCAAATCCACTCCATCTATCAAACTGTCAGAATGAACTGCAAAATTCCTAATAGTCTCTCACATAAAATGTCCACATGGTCCAATGCACCTGGGGGGTCTGGCCCTAACTTTCTAAACGCAGACACATTCAGATGGCCTTCAGACGTCCTCATAACAGCACGGCTGTTAGCAAACAGGGTACCAGTACAAGTGACAGGCAGAGTTTCAGGATGTCAGAGAATGACGAGACCACCCAAATCAGCCAGCTCAAACCCCTCACGCTTCAGATGAGCATGCTGAGAGCCCAGAGACAAAGAGATATATCCAAGGTCAAAAGGCTACTAATATCCAGTTAACACCAATACCAGCTTTCCCCATTTCCCTGCACCCAACCAAACTCCTTTCAATGCCATTAAACATGAGTGACAGCCTAGGCCACAGCATCCTATTCCGTACGCACGATAACGTAACATGCAGCAGGAAACCAAATTGGATAGCTGGGGAGAGGAGGATGACAAAAACAGGGCTGGGAAGAGCTTAGGAGGAAGCATGACTGGCGGCCAGCAGTTTTCCTTGCCCATCAAAATAATAAATGAAGTCAGGCATTTACAGTAGCGTGGACGCCAGAGCAACCGTGAGCCATGGTGTTTTCAGTATCTCAGGAGACGGGCAAGTCACTCCAAGACAATGCATTCTTAATGCGTTCTTAAACAGATTCTGACTCAAACCCTGAGACAGCTGGGCCTCTTCCAAGAAGTGTTAGCCACTGTGAGATATCTCTTTCAGTTCTCTCCAGTTGATCTCCTTGGAATTTGCCAGATAAAGAGGCAATTTATCATGTGGCCCAAGGTTGTACGTAATGCATCATCTGCCTTCCTCCAGGACTCGTGCATCTGGGTGAGGCCCCTGATTGGGCCGGACCTGATTTGCCTCCATCTTGAGGTGCCATAGCAACATGAAATCAACAAGAAGAGAATTGTTAAATGAATAATTTACTGATTTCCTAAGAACCTGTCTTGCAATTTATAGTTCTATTATCTTTCCTACCCATGTCTTAACTCCTTTGTATAAAAGCTGCAATCAGGCTGAACAACATTTGAGAATCTAATAAGCAGATACACCACTGTACTCAAACTAACAGGTACAGATTGATTCTGAGAGCAAGTTCCACCCCTCTGAGGCCTTATACTGTGCTGCCTTTTTCTCACCCTTCTGCAAAGGGCTAAAAGTTAGGGAGCAGATAGATGACCTCCAATAAGCTCTATGTTTTCAAATGAAACCTTTTTTACCTTGGGCTATCTAGAGCCAATCAAGGCAGAGTTGAGTGGCCTACAGAAGTATTGTGTAGAAGAAGTATCAGTGGCTGCAATCTACCAATTGTCACTTTTAAAAAATTCTCAAAGAGACCTCCTTACTAGCAAAGGAGAGGAAGAGACAGAGAGAGAGGAAAAAAAGCAAAGTATAGTTTCAATGACAATTGTGGCATTTTCAAAGCTCTTTCAATATCATCAGTTGATATCATTTTAGTGGCATGAGCACATCTTGTCACTCAGCCTCAATTTAAAGGATATTTATGAAGAAGACAATACAATGAAAGCAGCCTTACTTATTGGGGTGGAATAGGTTATAGATTATTTTGGTTCTGTGCTTCCTAGCAGAACGGATATATGCTTTTGAAACGCATTACCTGCCACCTGCTTCTCTCCAGTCTCCTCAAGGAGAGCAGGCCGAGAAGCAGCAACCACTAACTACAGGGAAATGCAGACTTTAACACCCTGTCACTGAGCAGCCAGCTGCCTTTCATTCAGCACAGTTGCCAGCCTTGGGGAGATCCGTGTAGAGGTGTGTAATTATCATGAACCCTGAGGAAATGGCTCTCTCATTCCCCAGCACCCTTTACAGCGAGCCACTGAAATGCTATCAGTTTTCCTGCTAATGTCATCTCCAGCCTTTGAATCCTAATGGTCATCTCCAGCCATACCGCCCTGACCATGCCTGATCTCGTCTGAATCCTGATGGTCACTGGCGGTACACACCCACTCCTTTCTCTGAGCACGCTGCTTAGGAAAAAGTTCTATAACTGTCTTTGGGACACCGTGGGCGGAGGCTGAAGTCACCTCCTCGTCGATGCCTATCCACTACGTAAGGAACCACAGTTCTGTGACTAGAGTGTGGGCTAGCGTGAAAAGGAACTCGGGCAAGTTACTTTTGCAAAGTCATGGCCCCAGGGCTAGGGCAGTTTGGCCCAAAAGGCAGAATGTGGCAGTTTTAGAACACAGGACTTTTGTGCTAAATCTCTTCCTCTCATCTATTTATATATAGTGTGTTGTCATCTGCACAGCTGAGGTCTGAAACCCAGCCAAGTACAGGCAGAGGTAGGCCTGGTAAGTCCTGCTCACATGACTCAATCTCGAAATTCTGAATATATTACTCAAGGGCTTCGGGTCAGGCAGGTACTCTGATGTAGGTGACAAGACATCTCATCTCCAGCTTCAAAATTCTTACGGTCCTGGCTGGTGCCTGAACTAATGTCACTGTTGGTCCTATTGACTGGCTTCAGAAATACTAAGAAAGTTATACTCTTTTTTTGGTTTTATTTTGTTTCGGTCTTTTTTTTTTTTTTTTTTTGCTTTCACTAGTTACATATACAGATGCTAATATTAACTCTTAAATCTTAATATATTGTTTGACTAATCATAAAAAAAACCTGTGATTTCAGCCCAAATGTTGCTGACTGGTAACGAGTTAACTCGTGTTTGCACTTGCATTCGCTTTTGCTATAAAATTGCTGGTCAGCAATGTGTTAATGAACAGATGGACGCAGTCTGCTACACAAGTGAACTTGCATTCGCTTTTGTATAAAACTACAGGTCAACAACGTATTAGCTTTATCTCTTGGCAACTGGACCTTGGTGAACTGGTAAACTGAAGTGAAAGGATTATTGGCATTTCAGTTGTCTGACCGGGGCTTGAATGCTGGCGGGTCACCGGACACACTGCTCGACCTCTAAAACCCTCCGTTCCCCATGTGTGAAAAATGGGCCCCCACTCCTCAGACTGAGGGAGGGTCAAATAGTCATCATGTGTGCCAAAGGTGTCTACTTGGCACACAGTAGGGCTCAGGAATGGCAGCTCAGAGGTGCCCACAGAGCATCTCCCCAAGCTGGTGACACCCCTTCACAAAGAACATACAAAACCCTGAAGTTCACGGGTTCTGATCAACGAAGATGCACCTGAGCCTTTCACCACTTCTTCGCTTTCACTTGGAAACCAGAGCTTCGAAACCTGATACTTTGGACTTGTCCTTCCTGCTGTTTTTTGGGAGGAAATGTTGAATTACCCATATTAAATATATAGTGTTTGGGATTAAACCCTAAATGTAAAAATGAAGCATTTGAAAGGTTTTACCCAAAGCAGGAATGAGAAACAAAACCCACTCTGGAAACAACACTGTAATCACTGAGTCCAAAAGTCAACGTCCAGGGGCTTGGGGGTAACCTGTGCTCCAGGGACAACCCCCTTTCCCATCTCCATGTCCACGAGGCAGGAGTGAAGAGGGGCTGCCTCACCCCGACCCCATCCTTACTCAATGGCTTGAGACTGCAGGGCTAATCTTGGGGTGACCTTTATTCCTATTGCTGTCAGCTTCCTCAACCTCCCGCAGCCCAGGACTCACTTCACAGGGCTTTCCCGTGGTGCATGTCCCTCGTCCCCACCAGGCACACAAGCTCTTCTATGTGTCCAAGGGGCAGCCCCTCAGCGGAACAGAAGCTGCATGAGGGCTAGGGTCTGTTTCGTTTAGCAATGTGTCCCCTGGGCGCAGGACACGGGCACAGGGCAGGCACTCAATGACGACTGAATGAACGAATGAACAAAGGCAGTAGCAGCCAGACCAAGTAGCCCCCTCTTTCAAGGCATGCAACAGTTGAGTCCTTGCTTATTTTCTAAAGAGAAGAAATCTGTACCTCAGCAGTGGGAAGAGGGACCACAACATCAAAGGACTTGGCTTCTCACCCCAGGTCAAAACAGGACTGACTCACACCAGAACCAAGACTGGGTCTGGAATTCCTTCTGCCTCTGAGAGCCACTCTGTGCTTCCCCAGAGCAGTGGGGGCCTCTCTGGGGGCCTCTCTTGCATCTCGGGATCAACAGCATGTGAATTCATAAGCCCAGGGACACAAGTGCTGACCCTGGATGTAACGGAAAGACGTCAGCAGGACCCCATCTACCTCGCTTGTTTCTGGGGACAGAGTACTATAACACAGGCGTCAGAAGTCTGCAGCCTGTTCTTTCCTGAGAAAAGTGAAACGGTTTGGCAGTGTATCCTAAAAGCTGCAAGTCCTGTAATGTAAAACAAAACACAAGAATTAAGTAATAAACAAAGGCTTCTCCATTAGCCGGTGACCTGTCCTCTTATATTGGGCTGTAAGTTGGAGCCAACAGGGCACTGACGTTTCTGGAACCTGGGCCCCCTGGGCACTGTGGTCCTGACCTGCTGATTCTGATAGATGGACCCTTCTCTCTAGCGGAGGCCAGCGTCCCAGGGCTCAAGGGTAATCACATGGATGGACTTTGCCGAAGTCTGGCCTGCAGCCAAGGGGCCCATTGTGGACATGCCCTGGCACGGGGTGCCCCCTGCTAAGAGGCTACAGAGCCAAAGGGGAGAAGCGAGTGAGAGCGTCTCTGGGGCCCCGTGCTCCACACGCACTGAACCTCCCCACTGAGCTGTAGCCCAGCGTCCTCGCAGGGAGGGGAACAGAGCACAGCTGTGCCCCCGCCCCCCGCCAGGCTGCTTTAGGAGGGCTTCCTCAGGTGGGCGAGGCCAGAGCCGGGACAGACTCTTGCTTCAAAAGCCTCCCCCATATGACCCCACGTGCCTTTGGACTAGGAGTTGCCCAGGAGAGACAGGACCGCTCAGGAGAGAAAGCTTTCTCCAGGACCCCTTGAGCTCCAGGGGCTGTTCCTTTCCCAGCCCACCCCCAGATGCCCAGCCCACAAAGTGGAGCTCCTCTTGGGGAGCCCCCTGGCTGTCTCCTCCCACTGGAGGGTTCACCTCAGTGCACAAGCCACACAGACAACCCAGAGGCGGCCTGGGCCCTGCAGGAAGGTGTCAGCCTTGCAGGGCTGGGCAGGGGTGGCAGGTGTTAGAGGGGATCTTAGGAGACGCCTAGGAATGGCCTGTGGTTAACCACCTCGCTATCTGGGCAAGGCCATCTCTGCAGGAGCGCGGGGCTCAAAAGGAAACCCATTTTTGATGAGGAGTGTCAAGTGTTGGGAGCAGTTCCAGTGCTTTCCGTGGAACTGCCAAGCTCTGCGTCCGTTAACGGGCGGTTGTGTCAGGAGAAAGCCCAGCTTGTCAACAGGGTGCCTTCCATGGAGCCCTCATGCTGTGTTTACCTCTCCAGGGTCCAAAGAAACAGCACCCCCTTCCTATCCCCAAACACACACACACACACACACACACACACATCCATGAGACCCGAGGCCATGCCAGGCGAGTCTCTGCCCCTGCCAGTCTCCGTTTGGTGGGATTCTTCTGCCCTCCCCCGTGAGCAAAGCCCCGTACCAATCGCCTGCTCAGTCAGTCAAGACAGCCACCGAACAGCTGGCCACATGGGTGTAAGGCTGTGGAAGAAGAACTTGTTTCTCAAACTTGTAAATGGGGAAGAAAGTGAAAACTGGTAAGTCTGCCGCAGTGCCTTGCAGGCAGGCTAGAGAGAACCAGGTTTTGCCTTACTTGGCTCCTATGGTCCCAGGAAAATGACTTAGCCTCTCAGGACCTTACTTTTCCCAGCTGTAAAAGGAGAACTTGATCGTCTTCTAAGAGCTGCTGGGAGGACCCACTGTGATACGGCAGCCTCAGCAGTTCCTAGAGATAGCCCTAACGCATGGCGAAGCCACAGAGGGAAGCAACCTGGGTCCTCGGGTCACCACATGGGAGGAAAACCAACCAGGAACCTCCACCTGAATTGCTAAGTGAGCAAGAAATACCGTCCTATTGGATTTAGCACCAAACTGGGGGTGTTCAATTCGTTACCCTAACTAATACAGGTTGCGAGGACAGCTTCTTATTTGGGATTTGAAGCCAGGTAAGCAACTCTGAGTCCTTCACCCTTAACTCCTATGACACTTGAACCCAGCCCATGCCATCCCTGGCCCCTGCTTGGCTCAGAAGAAGGTGCCCAGAGGTCCTGAATGCTTGGAATGCACTGTGGGTGCCAAGGAGGGGAGCCTCACCTTCCCCTGGCTTTTGCTCAGGGTCCCCAGGAAACATACCAGGCTATTAGCCAGAGGGAGCCTCTGATACAAATCAGCTTTGAGAGCCCTGTATGTTGTGACTGGCAGGTACTAACCGTTTGCATGACAAACCTCCTATAAGGTGCCGGCTAAACTGCCCTTTTGTGCCAATTAAAGATTCTCCAGAACACTAAGATTACACACCATTCTGCAGTGCTGACAACAATAAAACAATTTTAAAGGCTATTCAGATCTTCAGTTCACAGCTGACATTGTCAGGAGGGGGAAATAGGCTGTGGCTTTGTTCTTTGTTGATGTTGAGTCTTAAGACTTAACCAAGGGTATTTGGGGGAGGCGTGGAGACTGGCCAGCAGGAAGGGCTTGAAATGCATTCTTGGGGTTTTTGAAGGAGAAAAATGAACAACCTGGTGTTCTTTTCTTGTGGGGGCATGGCCACAACCATGGGCACCCACGTGTGCCAACACATGGGCCCCTCTCTGGGGGGTTCTCAGAAACGGCACCAAGGATCCCTGCTCTGCCCTCAGATACAGGGTTACGGGTGGCACTAGCAGACATTTTTGGCACCGATTAATTGAAGCTGCTGGGGCAAAGGCCCAGGAGTGTTTCCTCATGTGTTTGTTTTAAAGGCAAATTTCCAAAATAATGAAAGATTAAAAAGAAAATGTCTTAGGAGTTTTCAGAAATGAGACATGTATTTAGGTCCTCAGATAAAGCAAAGGACAAGGTGCCTATCAGGTCCTGAGGAAGAGCAACCGGTAGCCCCATTGATGTCATGTGAGTTTTAGTCTCCCCATTCCTGTGTACATGCCTGTGTCTCTGGGGTGCCCCACCATTCACCCCCGGGCCTCACCATCTGGCCGTCCACACTCAGGAGGTGAGGACTTGTTACCCAATGAGCCTGTGCGTGTCCCACCAAACTGAACCCTCTGTGAGGACCAGGAGCCTCTCTTTGTCCTTCTAAGTCTTTTAGCTCCTGGCACAGGCAATTGTTCCTGCCAATGTCTTCACTCCGAAATCAGTACCTTGTTGTGTCTTGCAGTGAACACAGTAGGTGCTCAATAAATAGTTACTGTACACGTGGTGGACATGTGTAGGCAGATTTGGATCAGGCACCTCAGATGTCCACTGGCTATCTGATTCAATAGCTCATAGCGTCACATTCCCACACAGAGCACCAGGCCATGGGGGAGGCACTGGACGGAAAAAAAACCCCCATCATCTCTAGTATGTGGTTCTCATCCAGGGGCAATTTTGCTTCCCATGGGATACTGCAATGATGTCTGGAGACAGTGTTGACCGTCGTGATGGGGCAGGAAGGTTACGGCATCTAAGTGCCCAGATGGAGAAACCCTGGCTGAGAGCGGGGCCTGCCTGAGTGGAACAGCTCTGCCACCTCTCAGCTTTGTTTCTGGGGGGCGGGACATTTGAAGTCACTGCAGCTTTGGCTTTCAGGTGCCTACGACAGGGAGAGGAGGTTCAACAGTCCTGCAGGCAGATCAAGTGGGCTCTGAACAGATGAACGTGCCAGCACCACTAAGTCGATTGCCTCGGAGACACACCCCCGTTGGCCCGAGCTGGGGGGCAGGAGCGAGGATACAGCCTCTGTATCTCTTCATCTGCCTCCATCCTGAACTCTATCCCCTGAAGCAAATTCATTCATAAGAGAAACATTTTCCCCATAAGGAAGAGGAGGAGGAAGGAAAAAATAAAACTGAAAAAAAAACCAGTCAAATCATAATAAGTCTGGGTCAGCTCCCATCAGCTGGATATGATCAAAACCATATCCACATTCTGTCTGCCGGGGCTGAACAGAAGGCTTCGGGCCAGCCCAGGAATGTCAGCTCCCAGTGCCAACCCCTCCCCACAGCTTTTTCAGAGCTGCTTCCAGAGGGCCAGGGAGAAGGCGCTCTCCCCTCAAATCCTCGGGGCACCTGTCCAGAGGGGAGGGTAATAGCTGGGTTCCAGGAGCACCCAGCCACCCTCCATTCCCAAGCAGCCCCTTCCTTCCATGTGCCAGGGGCCAAAGGAGGGTTCCAGGAGAGAGGCCAGTGCGCAATTTCTGCCCATGCCCTCCCCACAGAAACAATTAGACCTCAAGCTATGCTGCCAAGTTCCTCTGTCCAATTTGGTGGATATTTTAATAAAGGAGGAGAATTCCCAGAGGCCCCCCGACGGAAATGCCCCATGTCAGGGAACGTTTGTTTTCATTTCCTTTTGCTGTCAGTGAATTCTACTCACGGCTACAGCTTGGGGCTGGATCCAATCCACACAGAAGCTAACCAGAAGCATTTGTTCCCTGAAATAAAACTCTCTTTGGGGAATGAGTTACATACACATGTGTGTGGGGAGACCTCTGCATACGTACTCACACACGCATGTAGATTAGGCATCTCGGACCATGCACATAGGGCGAACCCTCAGACAGGCAGCCCTGAGCCTCTGGGAAGAGATGGCGAGGTGTTAGTTAGTGTCAAAGGCCATTTAGAGTAAAGGGGCTTCCTGGGAAAACTCAATGATGGATGGGCCCTGGGGCAGGAAAGGTTCATGAAAGCAAAGTCCTGTTAAGGTCCAAGGTAGCAGCACCCTGTACCCGTACAAATAAAAACAAGAACTACAGCCATGCAGTGTTCACTGGGCCATGCTAAGTACTTGACCTTTATTCCCTTATTTCAACCTCACAATAGATATTACTATTATTTCCATTTTACAGACGAACAAACTAAGGCTCAGAAAGATTAAGGGACTTGCTTGAGGAAATAAGGCTAAAGGGTGGCAGAGCCAGGATTCAAACCCACTTGTGATTGGTCCCAAATCCACTTTCCAGCCTCTGAGACTCATGATCCTCTTCCTATCACCTTCAATTAGTGGCCAGAAAGCCTTCCCCTCACAGCCGTTTGCAGCTGGATCCCTGGTCTTTCGGGTCACTTGTCGATCACCATGCCCTCGCTAACAGGGTCTGCAGGGCGTCTCCCTCAAACGGCCACAATGCACTCTGCTACCCCCGGCATGAGCAGGTCCTTCTGTCCCCGGGAGGAACACGGAGCTCCTGCCAGGCTGCCTGGGAACCAGCTCTTACTTTGGACAGTTGTGAGTAGATGGATGATAAAGGACTTCTTTCGCGAGATCACAATTCTCACCTAATTTGTCTTTTAAAAAATCCTCACCCTAGGATATGTTTATTGATTTTTAGAGAGAGAGGAAGGGATGGGAGAGAGAGACCTCAGTGCGAGAGAGAAACACTGACCAGTTGCCTCCTGGATGCGCCCTGACTGGGGACTGAACCCATGACCTTTTGGTATGCAGGACGGCACTCCAACCAACTGAGCCACCTGGGCAGCAATCTGTCTTTTGTGGGATTCCATCATTCCCGCTCTCAAGCTTGCTTAAAGAGAGGTGCACGCACGGGCAGGAGCAAGAAGCATGGCCCTGCCGTGAGCTACCTGCCCCACTTCCGCCCACTCTGGGGCCCACAGTGGCCTCTGCCAGCAAAGCCGATGGCTTTCCGGGATGCCTGGGCTCCCGGGCCTGAGAGGACTGAAGCCTGCTGTGGAGGGCGTTTGCCCATCTGGACTAGATAAGCATTTTGCTCAACAGCAGACCCAGGCGGGGTGGGGGCGGGGGTGTCCACAGCTGCATGCCCTCCTGCAGCTGTGCGCCCTGCGCTGTTCCCTCGCTCCACTTCCTCATCTGAATAAACAAGAAGAACGCCAGGCTGGCCTACCTCATGGGGCTAGGGAGCAAATAAAATGCATTTTTTTAAGGCATTTATGAGAAACAGGTCAGCTCGAGTACAGCGCTGAACACAGAAGGTGCTCCATCAATGCCTCAGATGGACCGGCTGAGCCTGTGAGAGCCAGCTTCCCCGGGGACACCCTGACTGAGCTAAAGGTCAATGCAGAGGTCACAAACTCAGCGCCTCACAGGCCAGGCAGGTGGCATCAGTGAGAGCAGGGTGGCGGGGTCTGAGGCAACTTGCCCAAAGGGGCCACCTGGATTCCACCCCAGCACCACGAGCAGTGGGATGGAAACGCAGATGTGCATAATCAAGTGATCCTGCACAGAACCTCCGGAAAGAAGGGACAGGCTGGAGACTGGAAAGAAGCCACGCCCCACCAGTTTCAAGCCAACTTTGTGCTCTTGCCCCTCTCAGCTGGGCCCTGGTTTCCTATCAACTCTTCTGGATTCCCAACCTCCTGGCTCTGGATACAGAGGTTCACAAGCCTGAGCCTGAAGATTAATGTAGCTCTGGAGCCAAAGAGGTGACCCCTGGGTAAGAACGGAAATCCCCAGAAAGCCTTAACCCTTTCCTCCCCTCTGCCCATGGCCACACGCTCCCCATCAACTAAAGGATGGGCACCCTCGTCATTTGTGTCTAAGTGTAATGGGAAAAGTCGGCTGTTTGCTTGGTGCAATAGGCCATGACACTGTTTACGCGGAAATAATAGCCCAACTGTGATGGATCCTAAATCTCCATTACAGTGAAAGATTTGAAGGAGTAAAGCAGTTAGAAAAATAATTGGCTTTCTTGTTTAGTTTTAAAATCCTTTATGCTCACTGATCATGGACTCTGCCCCTCTCTTCAGAGGGACTTAAAAATAGAAAAGAACAGAACTTGGGGGTACGGTATCAGGAGGGGCCCCAGGGATGCCCAAGACTGAGTACAGCCTGAGAAAACAAACACAGGGAAACTATCTTTCCATCCATCCATCCATCCTTTTATTCATCCTTCATCTGTCCTTCTATCCATCCACCTGTCTTTTCCTCCTTTTATCCATCCATCCATCCATCCATCCATCTCCCATCCATCCTTTATCTGTCCTTCAGTCCTTTCCTGTTTTCCTCTCTTCTACTGATCCACCCGTTCACTCTTCTACCTCCCCTTCCTTCCTTCTATCCACCCAACACTTACCAAGAGCCCATATGCACCAGGTTCAATCATCTCCTCCAGGCCCTAGGACTTCCAAGAGACCCAGAAATGCATCCCTACTTGGGAGTTCTTTCAGAACAAGCACTGCCTGTTTTCCGGGATGACGACTGGGTGGATCTGAGGCTTTTCTAACCTGGGTTCCCTCATTGCAGTCTAAGTTTCCAGCTAGTCCGAGACCTGACCAGCTCCCTCCCTTCTCAACATAAGCAGGTAGGTATGCTCAGTCCCGTCCTGGCCGATCAAGTTTCTGGGAAAAGATATACAGTGACTCCTCAGGTAAGCCACCCCTCCCTTCTGCTTGCATGATAAGACATTCCTTTGAACATCGTCAATGGTAGGATAAGTCACAGCAGTCAGGGTTTACTCCATCACACCCTCTTGTTAAGCTAAAAAGCAGGGAACAGAGAACTCAGGTGAACGGAAAAAGACCTGAAGTTGGTCTAACGTAAGACCAGTGTCTCCAATATGAATTATATTTGAAATTTGGACCTAAATACTGCCGACAGCTACCTTTGAAAAATATTCAATAAAGAAAAGAGGAGATGAGAGTATAGTGAGAAAAATGCCGACACTTATGAGTTCAAGACCCTGTGGGACACTCCTGAATATTTTAAATATCTTAGGGGGGGAAAAATGAAAACAGTTTCTCGCCCACTAAACCTGGGAAGGGAACCTCTTTCTAGTCTGAAAATCCTTTGCGGCAATTCTTTAAATTATTTACTAGCTTTTTGATTATCCTTTATAGCGGGGTGGGTGGCAGGGGAGGAAGACAGGAAAAAGAGAGCCGGGTAAGAAGTGGGAGAAACCTACTGCTGACATTTTCAATATCTGTCTGGAATATTTTAAAAGCTGCGAGTCTGTTTGAAATCACACAGCCTCCGCCACAATGGCCCGCTGCCTCCCTACTTCTTTAGGTCATATTTGCATACAAAAGACCAGCTGCTGAGCAGCTATTATGCTGCGAAGCCACAGTGGGCCTGGCAGAAGCCAGGTTACCAGCAAGTGCTAAGAACCCACAGAGACCCCATTAATTTTTCAGGAATTCTCAGGCCCTGGCCTTTTAAAGGCCACTGGGGAGAAATTCTAGTCAGAAGTCTCCCCATAGTCACTGCCACTCAATGTTGGGTCCAAATTGAAAAATGAAGAGTGACAGGGCCTCTCCCCCTAATTAGGGGAGACCCCCACTCTCCATGGGCATGGCGAACTGCACCTTCCTGGGCATGTATGGAGCCCAGGGGTGGGGGAGGGGCATTGTGTAAGAGCCCTCGTTTCCCTCCAAGGTCCAATTTCCGGGGATTTATTCCAGTTGTAAGCCATTAGGTGCCAATATTTCAAATCAACCTTATGATTCCAAGGCCATGAAAGCGTTTGTCACCTAATAGCCTTTGGAAACCTTCTACGGGGCTCAGAGCTGCAAATGTTCTCTAAAAGCATCCCCGTAAAGCCTTATATTCTTCCACGTTCTCGGGTCTGAAAAGAAACTGACGCGCTGCTAAGTGCATGGCTGTTCCGATGCCATGGAGGAGGGCGTGGGGACAGCAAGAACAGGAGGGAATGCAGGCAAGGATGGCCGCTCCGGCTAAGAAGAGCTGGAAGCAGCCCCCCTGTACCTACCATGGGCATTCCTGGTCTCCTAGCCTCGTGGCCCCTGCAAAAGGGAACACACAACTGTCCCCAATGGGCTTTGGATCAGGTTTAAGTGATGCGCATAGAGCTCTGGGCCTAACTCCCTGCATAGACAGGACCTCTATGCACATCACATCAGCTCCTTCCTACCTGTCCCTGGCTGTCACCCCAGCCCAGGACCTCTCAGTCCAGCAGACAGTTGGATCAAGACACTTGAATTTATTTCATGGGAAAGAAACAAAGCAGCTCTGGAGGCAACCCAGCCAGGGACCTACCTCATTTTCCCAGCTTAGGAGAAGGAACCTAGTAAGATGGTCGCCACTGAAAGGGGTGGTGTGCCAAGTGCCTCGGTGCTGATTCTCATCTAAGCAAAATGCCTCCTTTGTGCTTGAATTTAGGTTTTCAGAACGAGTCGCCGAATCATGTCAAACAGAAATATGACAGCAATGAAAAGGATAATCATAATATCATATGCCTAAATTTATTCTTGATGGTTCCATTAAAACGTATCTTTTTTCCCCCAGTCTATGGGAAACATCCCCATGGTCCAAGGTTTGGGATAGGGGAGAGGGTTTCATGTCCAAGGGTAGGCATAAAATGAATAGAAAATGTCAAAGCATGCAGGGAAGCCACACCGTTAACGGGGAGGCTGCAACATGCTTTTACATCTAGTACCTCGTGCCTGGTGGGCCTCTGTCCCACCTGACGTGGCGGAGGGACTGTTTTCAGCTCAGAACTGAGGATCTTTCAGGCATCTCCCTCCCTGCCACGCTTGGAAGGAGGCTCTGCTGGTTGCCTGCAGGACCACCCGCAGGAAAAGAGGAAGAAACAGGAAAAGGGTAGCCTACCAGGATTTCTCAGGGCTCCCAATGGTGCATCAGAGGGAACAGGAATGGAGGGTGGCCTGAGCCAGCCCCGGTCTCCTCCTGCCCGCTAAAGAGGCTGGCCCCTGTGCGGGACGGATGAGTCCCATACCCTCACCCCTACTTCCTTTCTCAGAGAAACAGATTTAAACATGTTCTGATCACTTCCAGAAAGATAGCTTGCCTCTTAATTCCACTTTCCAGGCAGCCCTGCGCTGCTACCTCAGGGCTGCCGCTTCCCCTCCATCCTCACCCATCCCGGAGGGGCAAAGTATCAACCAAGGGTTGTAATCATGCTGAGTTGAAAAAAAAAGTATTTTGTTAATGCTACATGTTTGTTAGGCTCAACCAAACTAAACATGCCAGGAGATAGGTGGTAAAGACATAAAGAGATAGGACACTTCCTGGAGAAAAATATAGGCAGTAAACTTTCAGATATCCTATGCAGAAATATGTTTACTAATACTTCACCAAGGGCAAAGGAAATCAAATAACGAATCAACAAATGGGACTATATCAAATTGAAAAGTTTCTGTTCAGCTAAAGAAAGTATCAGCAAAATTCAAAGGGAACCAACTGTATGGGAAAACATAATTGCCAATGATACCTCAGACAAGGGTCTGATCTCCAAAATATATAAAGAACTAATGCGACTCAACACCAGGGAGACAGACAGCCCAATTAAAAAATG
>PVIW01006345.1:55762-89030 GCA_004026585.1 Noctilio leporinus | reverse complement strand
GTAACCTTTTTTGGAAGGCCTGTATTGCTATAAATTTCCCCTTGAGAACTGCCTTTGCTGTATCCCATAGGTTTTGGGCTGTTGTGTGTTCATTGTCATTTGTTTCCAGGAACTTTTTGATTTCATCTTTGATCTCATTGTTGACCCCTTCATTGCTTAAAAGCATGTTATTCAGTCTCCATGAGTTAGAGAATTTTTGTTTTTTTCCCTTGAGATTGGTTTCTAGTTTCAAGCCATTTTGATCTGAGAAGATACTTTATATGATTTCCATTTTCCTGTATTTGTGGAGGCTTGTCTTGTGACATACCATGTGGTCTATCTTGGAGAATGATCCATGTGCATTTGAAAAGAATGTGTATTTTGCTCTTTGGGGTAAAAGACTCTGTAGACATCAGTTAGGTCCATTTCCTCTAGAGTGTTGTCCAATGCCACAACATCTCTGGGGATTTTTTGTTTGGAAGATCTGTCCATTATTGATAGTGGGGTATTAAAATCCCCTACTATTAGTGTGTTGCTGTCTATATCTTTCTTAAAGTCTTCCAAGATTTTCCTTATATATTTCGAAGCTCCTATGTTGGGTGCATATATGTTTATCAGAGTTATTTCTTCTTGATGGATTGTTCCCTTAAGTATTATGAAATGTCCATCTTTGTCCCTTTTTTATGGCCTTCATTGTAAAATCTATTTTATCTGAAATCAGTATTGCTACTCCAGCGTTTTTTTCATGTCCATTCGCTTGATGTATAATTTTCCATCCTTTCACTCTCAATCTGTGTCGATCTTTTGTTCTGAGGTGGGTCTGTTGAAGACAGCATATATGTGGGTCATGTTCTCTTATCCATTTGGCTACCCTATGTCTATTGATTGGTGCATTTAATCCATTTACATTTAAGGTTATTATTGATTGATACTTATTCATTGACATTTTTTTCCCTTTGTGTCTGTATTCCTCTTTGGCTTTCTCTGTTTCTTCATTTTAGTTGTTTACTTCTTTTTATAGCAGACCCTTTAGCATTTCTTGCAATGCTGGTTTGGTAGAGATGTATTCTTTCAGTCTTTTTTTTTGTCTGGGAAGCTCCTTATTTCTCCTTCTATCTTGAATGAGAGCCTTGCTGGGTAGAGTATTCTTGGTTGCAGGTCTTTGTTTACCATGACTTGAAATACTTTTTGCCATTCCCTTCTGGCTTGAATTGTTTCTGTTGAATAATCATTTGATAGCCTTATTGGAGCCTCTTTGTATGTTATTTGTCTTTTCTCTCTTGGTGCTTTTAGGATTCTCGCTTTGTCTTTGAAATTAGCCATTTTAATAGTAATGTGCCTTGGTGTTGGTCTGTTTGGGTTGATCCTCATTGGGACCTGCTGTGCTTCCTGAACTGGATTCATGTTTTCACTCATCATGTTAGGGAAATTTTCTATCATGACTTTTTTGAACAGGTTTTCCATTCCTTGTTTCTCTTCTCCTTCTGGTATCCCTATGATACGGATGTCGTTATGTTTCATGTTGTCCTGCAGCTCTCTTAACCCCTCTTCAGTCTTGTTCAGCCTTTTTTGATTCTCTTGTACTGTCTTGGAATATATGTCTACATTATTCTCCAACTCGCTGACCGGTCTTCTGCTTCCTCTAGCCTACTGTTGATTCCTTCTACTGTATTCTTCAAGTCAGAAATTGTATTCTTCATTTCCTCTTGGCACTTATTGATCATTTCCATGTCCTTTTTCATGCTGTTGTAGTTCTCAGTAAGTTCCTTGTAACTTCCCTGGAGTTATTTGTAATTTCCCTGGAGTTCTTTGTAGTTCTCCTGGAGTTGTTTACAGTTTTCTTTGATGTGGCTGAGCTCACTGAGCTTCTCTATCATCATTCTTTTGAATTCCTCATCTGATATCCCAGGTGCCTCTGTTTCATTTTGTGTTCTTTCTAGGGATTCTTCCTTTCCTTTTGGTGATGGACTGACTCTTTTTTTCCCCATTTTGGGTGTCTGTTCTTGCTTGCTCTTTATTTATTTATTTATTTTTGTTCTTTCCTTGGGTTAACCTGCTTTGCTTCCTTGCCTTAGTTGAGCACCCTTCTGTGATAGGAAATTTGTGGAATTCAATGTTGCTGTCTCCCATATTTTCTCCACTTGCTGTTCTTGGTGTGTCCTTTATTTGGGCTGTCTAGTTGTATTCTGGGCCTGCAGGCTTTTAGCAGAAACAAAAACAAAAACAAAACAAAAAAATGAAAAACAAAAACAAAAACAAACAAACAAAAAAAACCAAAAACAAAATACCAAACCAAAGGAAACCAAACCAAAAAAAATTGCAAAAGGAAAAAAAGAAATAAAAATGAAAATAATATTAAGAAGAAAGGGTTTAGATGGCTGTTCACCCTTAATAATCCCTGACTGGTCCAGATGGAGCCTGGACCTGAGGGCTTTTAGTAGCGGATAAAAAAAAAGAAAGAAAAAAAGGGAGAAAGTCACAAGAGAAAGAGAAATCAATATTAATAAGGGAAAGGTTTAGGTGTCTGTTCACCCTTTATTGTCTCTGTTTGGTCCAGGTGGAGCCAGGACAAGTGGTTTTTATTAGGGAGAAAAGAAAGGAGAAAGAAAGAAATAAAAAAATAAAAGAAAAAAAATAAGGATGGGGGAGAAAGTCACAAGACAAAATGAAATCAACATTAATAAATAAAGTTTATATCTGTGTGTTCCCCTTGTATGATTTCTGATTGGTCCAGGTGGAGCCAGAACCTGTGGGCTTTACCAGGAAGAAAAGGAAAAGAAAAATTAAAAAAAAAAAAAAAAAAAAGGAAGGAAGAAAAGAATAAAGAAAGGGTTTAGAAAGGCTGGGGAAGGGAGGAATACTTAGATTGAGGACTGGGAATGCATTCTAGCCAGTGAGTGAGTAGACTTTAATTCGAGAGTAGGGGGAGGGTCTTGGGTATTTAGGTGGATTGAGGTATGGGCGGGATTAAGAATATGTGAGAAGTAAGTTTTGCAAAGGATATGTTGGGGATTAATAGTTCATATTGCTCTCAGTATAATTCAATTGCTTGAGATTGGCAGCAGTCCCTTTCCTGCTGCTGCCTCTTTTTCTCGGTCAGGACTTTACAGTCTATAGT
This sequence comes from Noctilio leporinus, assembly GCA_004026585.1. NCBI lineage: Eukaryota > Metazoa > Chordata > Mammalia > Chiroptera > Noctilionidae > Noctilio > Noctilio leporinus. The sequence goes on along the minus strand of PVIW01006345.1, from coordinate 85,933 downwards.
CTATATTCTAGCCGATCTTGGCACATGGCAGGGCCTCTGATTGTCACAGTCAGGGCTGATTCTGAGTGTCCACCCCCAGGTAGGCTGGGCCTTCTGCAGCCTGGCTGGATTTTAGGGCTGCCGGTGTTCTGGAGCCCGCAGGGTGCCCCTTCCCACTCCTGGCGGAGGTTCCTGCCCAGAACGAGCACCCAGCACCCCTGTAGGGCAGCCAGCAACTTCGCTGGTCCCTGTGATGACTGGCCCCACCCCCGCAGGTTGGTGGGGGGAGGCCGGGCGTGTCCGTCAACACTGTCCAGGTTCCGCCTACACTGTCCCGCCCTTCCGGGGTGGGCACCACTCCCCCAAGCCAACCAGCTCTCCTCAGAGTCCTTTAAGCAGCCTCGGTGATGAGCCCCTCCCAGGCGTGGGCGTGGGCGTGGGCAGTGCGGCATTTATCTCTGGCAATGGCGGGTCAGTTACCCTGGTACTAGTTCAGGCTCACTGGCTCGCCTTTGGAGTTTCCCGGGGAGCCTGGGGGCCTGTGTGGTTGCACAGGGCTGGGCCTCCCCGCTCGCAGGGGCTTCTAGCTGCTGTTTCCCCGGTGGCCCAGCAGCACAATTTTCGGCCCTCTTGCCGCCCCAGCTGGTGCACTTCCAGCTCCCCCGCTCCGGCTTCCTGCAGGACTCTTCTGCTCCTCGCAGAGGGGGCCCCCCCGCGGAGCCTCCTCTCCCTGTTGCTGGAGTGAGTCTCTCACACAGTCCCTCCCCTACAAGAGTTCAATTCCGCGTTCCCTATGGCGTTTGCCCTAGCTGCCCGCACTTCACTGTTGAGACTTACAGTTGCCAGGGAGCCCGGAACTGGCCCCAGTGAAACACACCCCTCTGAGCAAAGCTGCCCCTGCCCAGAGCCGACCTCGGCCAGCCGGCCGGTCGGTCGGGAACACCTCACCTACTGTCCTGCTGGCCTCCTCTGCCTCTGGGCTGTGCTCCCCTGTGTCCAGATGCTGCCCGTTCCAATTCCTAGGGTCCTGAAGACGTCTCAAGCTCCCTATCTTGTCCTCTAGCTGCTTTGGTACTCAAGAACACCATCAGCACTGCTCTCTACTCTGTCGCCATTTCAGTATTCTTGTTGTCTTTTTGAGCTCCATCATGGAAGCAAAGCACAGGTCTATGCTCTCAGTATCCTCCAAATATTCCTGGAATTTTCATCACCTCTCTTCTCACAAACTAGTCTTAACTCTCTTTCCTTCTTCAACTCATTTAACTTAATGTCATTTGAATGTGGGAAATTGGCTCTTTCATCATAAATTCTTCCCAACATTCTTGTTTATGAGATGCACTTTGTTCTCTAAATCTTTGCACTATATTTAAACTCCTAAATGCAAAATAAACTTTTTCTCTTAAAACCTTGTGTGTTTTAATCCAAAGCTTTATATATATAGACAGTGGCTCTGCCAAGGGTTTCCAAGGTCTAATTCCAAAGTAAACTCTAAGAATGTGACCCTAGGTAATAAGTTTCAGAATTCAAGGTCTGATTTTAATGGGAAATGTTGAGGGGTAATGAAGGGTAAAAAGAGAATGAAAACCCATTCTTTAATACTTCAAGATATTATGCCTCTGCATTTTTTTCCCTAGTAAACCATTACATTTAGACTCACCAACATAGGTGTTCCATCCACTGCCCCCCCCCAATCAAGTTATGCAAGGCCATTGAAAGACTTACCTGAGCTACATGGAGGCTCTGCCTTTGGTTATGACAGAATTTAGAGGGGCACTAATGCCTAAACAAGAATCTGTGCATCTAGAATAATAGCTCGCATGTGTAAAGATTCAGAATTCATAGGGGGTATTTATTAGTATAAACTTCAAGAATGAAGGTGGCAAACTTTTAGCCTCTGAGCTCAGACAAAAAGCCACTAGTTTAAGTATAATTGAGACAAAGTTACAAAGAATGTAAAGTCAATCTAAACAGGAATTTTTTTTTGCCTTTTCACGTATTCCTCACACCCATCACATGGACAATACATATTGAAAGTGTGTATGTGTGCGCGTGGGCACACACACACACACCTTTCAAGGAGGGAGTAATATGAACAGAGTGTTTTGGAAGGGTAGAAAGAGTCAGACATGTATTTGGAGGTTTTTGCATCCTGTATCCCTATCCAGTTGAGCCACATCCGAGGGATGGTAAAACATGATGGAAATCCTACTTAGAGGTTGAGGAAATCAAAGGAGAGATTTAAGCTTTACATCTTGGGTGGGTAAATATTGGTGAGTTTGGAAGCCTGGTTGAGCAATCTACTTCCCTTCCATCTAATAAAGCAGTCTCATAACAGAGGTGTAATCTGTGGTAGGCCTAAGCAAGAAAAGATCAATATCCATAAAATAAGCAATTTCTATTTGTGGCAGGTTGATGCAGTAAGGTCTTCTAATTTATTCAGGCCTTCTTGTTTCTATACATTTTGATAGCATCTTTCACATTGATTCCAGACTTGTCCACATCAATTGATTTGGCCAATGAGACAGCATAAAATATGATATGGCAAGTATAAACTTGAAGGAGTGCTTACATATTGGAGTTTCCCTTCTCTTGCTTCTGTTAGAACTTCTGATTGCTCCGTGATCAGCCTGTTGGATTGTGGAAGACATGTGGTCCACATACTCTCATCCCAGCTGCTAGCCAATCTCTAGACATATGAATGAGGTCCCTGACTACTGTTTTACTGTAGATGTAAAAATGAGTCCAGCCCAAATTGTTTACCCAGAGTGTTGTGAGCTAAATAAATGGTTGTTATTTTAAGCTACTAAGTTTTGAGGTAGCTTGTTAAACAGCAAACAATAACTACTACAGAATTCAAGAGAGCATTGCACAACACATGTTCTTAGGAACAGATGGGATAAGTTACATATGGAGCAGTAAGAAAACAAGTTTGATACAGTGGCATTCCATTTAGATGCCTCCCCATTCCCAAACATACCCCAAGCTGATCACTGATCCTGAGGAAGCAGAGAAACAAAGGGGAAAATCATAATTAGGACTGAGTATTCCACTTGAACTAAAACCAAGAAATTACTGAATTTACCTGAACACAGCTGACTTAAATATTCTGCATTAGGCAGAATGATGGCTCAGAAGGGAATATACTTTTTTTAGCATGTCTGAGCCTATAATCAGGGACATTCATGCTTGCTATACCTTGTATTTCTGTACTAATGCCCTAGACTGAACCAAAATAGCTGAATAATTAAAACTAGAGCCATACTGTACTAATGTACCAATATGAAACCTGGAGTCAAAATCAGTTTTGAGTTACTTGCAAAGGTGCAGTAAAGGGGCTGCCTTGCTGTGAGTTGGCAAAACATGAGAAAATGTGGATACACATAATTGGTTATTATGCCTTTAGCTTTGCTGCAATGGAGGGCATGATAGAAAAAAAAAAGATAAATATTTCCATAAGTCAAATTTATTAATATTAATTTTTAACACCTAAGAGTAGATTGAATACTTATTTAGCACTGTGCTAAACATTTTTGTGCATTGCCTCATGTAATCCTTGAAAAAATCCTATGAGGTAATAATATATTATTATTTTCCATTTTATAGGTGAAGAAACTGAGACTCTGAGCTTAAATTACTTAAGTCCATGCAATGAGCAAAATGGCTGAAATCCAGAACTGCCTGACTATATAGAATTTTATTTTATTTTGGCAAAACCTTGCTTCTTAAATGCATGGTAGCATTTTGAAATTTATTGCTAGTGATGATTTTCTTTGCAAGAGCAAACAAATATTGTGAAGGGCTGGATACTAAAATTAAGTGCTGAAGGACCACTTAAAATTTCATTGGGAGACTCAGGACATTGGACAGAGAAAAGTTGAGAGGGGAACCATTTTGTTGTGTTTGGATGGATGATCTTGCTCCAGGGGCTTCACATAGACTAAAGATTATGGCAAGGATTCCTATTGAATTTGGCCAGGGGAAGGAAAAGACAAGTTTTCTCTTTCAAGTAATGTTGCTTTGCAATGAATTGTCCCAATAATAGCTTTCTTGTAAAGAAAATAAAGAAGATAGACAATCAGAGAAAGCAAAACTGGTCTTCAGAACTTCCCCAATATCCATTTAAGTATTAATGTCTGGCATGCAGAAATAAGTATGTTTGACTAAAAGGAGTCCTGATTGTGATTTTATACACATATGATCACTAACTTAATTAAATATTTGCAGGCAAAGATGATTCTTATTTGAACTAACTTGCTATGTTTTACAGTAATCACATTTCTCAATCACCACTTGCAGGTTCCAGCAATGGCCTTGGAAATATAGAAGGCTCTTTGTTTTCTATGTGTCCATTTAAAGGGTATCATCAGCATGGCACCAAGCTTTGGCAGAGCTGCTCAACTCAGTGCTATTCTGACATTCACTCAATCTGTGCTGGAGATCAACATGTCTTTGTCTTGCAGCAATTTTGGCCATTAGGTCACTGGAGCCCCAACTGTCTCAACTGCTGCCAGACCTGCATTCATCTTTGAATGCCAGTCAATACACAATTATGCAATAAACTGGCAACACTTGATTCCTATTTTTTTCCTTCCAAACTTAAATGAGTTCATCAGGAATTAGCTTTCCTGGAGGCAGGAAACAATATGATTGGGTACAAGTATGGTCTAAAAGCAATCTTTAGATGAAATGGAGATTATATATGTGGTAGTACCTAGGTAGGAAGAGGCACTTACCAAACATTTGTTTCTCACTCCTTTCACTTTCATTTTAAAGCAAATAAATATGATGTAGAAAATGGAGAACACATGTTTCTATGACAAACTGAGCTATTCTGAAGGTCAGTCAACAATTAACCTATTTCTAAACTTTTTTCAATGAAATTGTCTCCATAATTTTGTGAAATGTGTGGCTTTCAGTTATGAGAGAGGTTTCCAAGCTTTATAAAAACCACTTTGAATATTATTTTAAAAGTACATTCACTTTTCTTTGTTAATACTAGGCAAAAGGCATGATTCTGTATGAGATATTGCATTATTTTATAATATAATTTCTGAAGTCTTAGAAATTTCATTTTAACTCCAACCAAGTTGTTAGTTCCTCATTGCCAAGGAAACCATTGTGTATAATTTCCAGTAATTATAATAGATGGTAGTTAAACTCTTGTTTGGTGGGAGAAGGTGCCTCTCCCCTTTGAGATCAGAAAGTCACTACCTTTTGATTGGAATAAACAAACCATGCAAGTTTAGGTTATTGCTTCAGAGAAAAACATCTGCAGGATTGTATCATTTTTTAATTCTGTTTTAGTCATGAGTGAATAGACAGGGAATCTAAGAGTAGCTTTTAGAAGTAACAGGCAGACAAGCAATACTGACTTTCTCATTCCCTTGCAGATGTCCTGTTCCTAACAGTGAAAAGCAACAGCAGTCCTTCACCAGTGTCCCTCACATCAATCCTTTCCTTTCTTTTCTACCTCTATCACTCTGATCCAGCCCTCATCATCTTGAATTGAGACTTGATAATAATCTCCAAGTTGGTCTCCATATGTCCAGACTCTTTCCCCTGTATTTATTCCTTCACATTATGCATCACATTAATTTCTGAGCCTGAGTGTATTCAAATCTCTGCTCTGCCAGTTATGGGTTTTGCAACCTTTGGGCAAGGTACTTAATCTGTCTCAAGTTCTTCCTCTGTAAAGCGGAGCTAATAATAATATTTATCTCATAAAGTTGTTGTGATTAAAAATAACTTAATCTATATAAAGCATTTATTACAATGCCTGACACATAATAAGCACTCAATAAAAGTTAGTTCTTACTAATTTCTCTAAAATATCACTTTCCATACCATTACTGTCTCTTACCAATTCAAACACTTCAATGATCCTTTATCATACTACTTGCCCTGACATTTACAGCTTTCTTTGAGCGTCAGTATATTGCAATATATAATGTGATAAATGGCAATATATAGTCAATTCTTACCTTTTAAATGCATCTGTCTAAGTAGCTCTGGGCAGTGGCAGTGTGTACTGGCAAGAACAGTAGCATGAAAGTAATTCACATCTGAGGTTGAATTTCAACTCAATTACTGTATAATCTTAAACTATTTGGTCTTCAGTATCTTCTATAAAATCAAATAAGTACCAATTTCATGGGAGGTTTTTTGAGAATTTAACAGGAAACCTTTATACAAGCACTTAGCATAGCACCATATATAGCAGGTACTTAACAAACATTTCCATCTCCTATTCCATCACCTTTCTTCAATCATGCTGATCGTTATGAGCTGGATTGTGTCTCCCTCCTCCAATTCATATGGTGAAGACCTAATCTCCAGTAACTCAGAATATGATTATATTTGGAGATTGTGCCTTTAAAGAGGAAATTAGGTGAAAATGGGGCTGTTAGTGTGGGTCCTAATCACATATGACTGTTTTTATAAGAAGAAAAAAAATGGACACATGGAGAAAAACCAGAGGGGGGAAAAACATGTGCAATGTGAAGACACAATAAGAAGGCAGTCATCTGCAAACCAAGGAGATGAGCAGAGGAAAAAATAAATATGCTGATACCCTGATTTTGAACTTCTAGCATCCAGAACTGTAAGAAAACAACTATTGTTTAAGCCCTTAGCAAACCAATACACTGATCTATTCATTATTTCCCAAATATGTGTAAAATTACCATTTAAAAAAAAATCTCCAACTTGGTGGACAGACCATGAAAGTTTGGGCCAGATATATACTGCCATTCCAGCTAGAGCTGAATGAGCATTACTCAAATTTAGTAATCCAGACGAGTGATTTATGGGTGGCTTAGGGTAAAAGCTTTCCTAATAGGGGTGCTCCAAACTTGATAAGAGGTCAATCCATTGATGGTAGAGTGGGCAAGAACCTGGAGACACATAACATATTATAAAAATCAGAAGCTACAAATAAGCAGAGAGATAGATAATGAGAGAGAGAGAGAGAGAGAGGCTATCAAGTCATTCATAGGAGAGTAGGAACATAGAAAGATGCAAATAGGGAGAGAAAAAACAGAGACAGTGAAAATAGTTGATGTAAAATAATGATTAGAGTTAAAAGTAATAGATACCTATACTTGTCTGGTTATTTGTTAGATTTTTAGAATTGCTATTCAATTATGAAAATTTTACATCCTAAAAGATGTTTAAAGTCTACACAATGCCTGTCTATGGAACTGCTGAGATCATTTCCTGTATTTCCTACTTCCCCTCCCAGCCTTACACTGGAAGGTTACTTCTATTCTCACTGGAATAGCCTGATTTTGGCTTTGTTCCTTAAATTTTTTAAAAAAATTTTATTGTTGTTGTATTACATCCATCCCCTTTTTGCTTCCCTCTGTCCCCCTCCCCACCCACCCATTCCCCCCAAAGTCAATCCCATCTGTTGTCCATGTCCATGGTTCCTTTATACTAGGTTCTTGTCTAAGCTGCTCACCTTTCATGCCTCCTCCTCCCCGCCTCCCCCCAACCCCTTTCCCCCTGACCACTGAAGGCCTATTCATTGTATTCATATACTTGGTTCTGTTTTGCTTGTTGTTAGTTTTGCTCATTATTGTCCCGTAATGGGTGAGATCATATGATATTTGTCCTTCACTGTATTCCTTAAATTTAAAGGGACTAATCAACACACTTGAAAAAAATCATCACCCCTCTCCTTTGATTTTCTAAGTCCTTCCCTTGCCTGGCATCCTAAGTCAAGTCCTACTGTTCCAATAAAGCCCTCCTGGCTTTAAGATTGGGAAATGAGTATAGCATTTATTGGCTTAACTATATATCTGACTTGTAGCAGTTAACTTAAAATATTTATTCTTGCATTAAAAAATCCCTGGGTGAATCCCTTGCTTATGAATTCCTAAGTCACTGGATATGTGTGAATGTCCTAAAACTCTTTAGATTCATAAATGTGGAATTTAGATTTATACTAATTAACAGTAGTCTTCTGTGTATCTTCAAATTAATGAGGCAAGATTGTGTCAGCTCAACCTCACACTTGGTCTCATTATCAAGAGAGGTTCTTACAGGGCTTTATTTAGCATCCAACCTTCTACAGTCTTAACAACTGTGGCATTCAGATAAGGTCTGATGTTACAGAAATTATATTAAGGTGTCAGATTGATCCACAAAGTCATTCTCTAAAGACCAAAAGGTCAATATTATGCCTTGGGATGATTCTGTTGTGTGTCTTTAATAATCAGCCAACAGAAATCTTGGTCATTTTCCCCACTATCCATTGGTATGGATTTCCTCTGTAGTGTCATAAGGCCACACTGACAATTGTGGGTACCTAGGTGTTTTGAGTTAAAAAGATGATGGCCACAGCCATCTACTTAGTTCTTGTTGTAAAATGACAATTGGTTTATTTTGAATTAAACTCTGAAAGAATCAACTTGCTTTATTACTAATGAACTAATGAACAAAGGTGTTTCTAAGCTAATGTTGGACTTTTTCTATTCCCTGTTCTTTAGAGGTGTTAGTGCCCAAGGGTTTGAATGAGTTTGTTTGGAAATGCCTGGAGTAACTGTTCTAAGAGAGTGAAGACCCTTTTGCAATATTTGAAAAATGTAGGAGAGACACATTATTATACTCTGATGAAGACAGCCTAGATAGATCCTGAGCACTAATATAACGATGGATTTGTACAGGAACGATGTTGCCTTAAACTCAGGACCCCCTCTCTTTATTGTTCTTTGCTGTTGCATTTCCTTAGATGTTGATTACCTTCACTAAATGCCTTTGGAAGTGTATTCCTCAAACCAGGAAATGTTTAATGGTCATCTACTCTGGATAAATTGAAGGCATCAAAGGCCAGTTGAACCTCTAGAATGAGATGTAACCATACTGCAATCCTGGTTAGTAGCCCTGGCATATTTGGTGCAATCATTTAGGACTTTTGATTCCTTTATCATGATTACTGGTTAATTACATACATGAAATCAAAACAGAAAGCCACTGAAAGCTAGAACAAGCAAGTTTTTTGGACAAAAGTGGAGATTAGAAAGGGAGGGATAGAAACAACAGATACTGAATACTTTTTCTAGTTCAAGTATTCTATTTGATGCTTTCTGTTATGTAACACAAAACTCCATGGGGTAGTACCCAATTGCTCAGGCTAGGAAAACTGAGGCACAGAGGGACTAAATGTTCAATGCTGCATAGTTTATAAAAATGGCAAAGCTGGAAATAGAAACTATATTTATTTTACTCAAGAGCTGACATTTTAATCTACAGAGGCAGTATTTCTTAATATAATTTCATCTTATTATTAGGCTTTAATACATTTGATCAGTTTATCAGATTAGCTAACATTAATTTTGTATGGGCCTAAGTTAATCATACATAGATAAGGCAGGAGAGTTTTAAAGGGTAGTTTAAAGAAGAGAAGCATAGTCCAAAACAAATATCTAAGCACAACTTCAACAAGGGTCCTCTGCAGTAGTAACAGGAATAACCTCAACAAATAGACCAACATCGATTAGCAGATCTTGCATCCTTATCTGGCAGGTCTCTAAGTTAGTTGTCATTATTATACCCTACTTTTCTATCAAAATTTGCTCTCCAGATAGACTGTTATATCTTAGTGTTTGGTGCTGACAAGGTTGTAAAATGGTAAGGATACTAAGTAGTTGTAACACATAGATTCATTATTGTATTGTATTGTATTATAATGATTTTATTATTTTATTTTATTTAATATCTTTGCAAAGAATTCTGAGGCATGGTAGGACTAAGTGGTTGGAAATTGGATATTCATGTGGACAATGACTATATTTACTAGATTCAACTTTTGACTAACCCCAATACTAAATTAAGTACTTTTCGACCTTGTCTACCTAGTTTACTGATTTAAGCTTTTTGTTGACAGAAAGAAGATCATTATTTATTCTAGCTTAGCAGGAATACAAATGGTTATCTCCCCTCCCCTTTCCTACCCCCTTTTTTTGCCTTACGTCTGGCTTTTAAATTTCATATTAGAACCCTAAACTAAGGCATATATCTATTGGCTCTAGAATCTTGGCATTATTAGAAACATCAGAAAATATTGGCTAATACCATTATTTATGCAGAGATTGAAAACTGGAATCAAGAGGAATAATGTGACCCGTCCAAAGTTATTCAGTTATTTAGTTGATTTAGTTATTTTAGTTGATACTAAAATGAAAAAAAAAAAAAAAAAACATCTCTAATTCAATGCGGATATTCTATGAGTCTTTTTTGGAATCTAGGAGTCATAATAGAAACCTTATTTCTCCCACTTTATTATTATTAATATTATTTACAAAGTATCTTCAGCTTTTAAAAAATGGCTTCAATCATTTGTGATCTCTGTTTCCTAGTGTAACTTTTCTGACTTTGGGAATTCATCTCTCAGCTGAAGAGTCAGACAAGTCAGACTGTTGTGGGGTGTGGGGGATAGAAAGTCAGGGAGGAAGAAGAAAGCGTGAAAAAGGTGTTTTGTTGCTACAAATCACATTTCCCTCACAGTTTCTGCAGCTACCACTCCTCTAAGTCAAATTTAATGTCAATGGTGGCTCAATGTCTCACAATTTTTGAGTCCCTTAGGACAACATAGGCAATTGAAATACAAATTTCCATTGTGTAAATGTACACAGTTTTTTGATCCACTCATTTACTGATGGGCACTTAGGCTGTTTCCAGCACTTGGTTGTTATACATAGCACAGCTATGAATACTGTATAGGGGCGCATACTTCTTTTAAACTGGTTTTTCAGGATTCTTAGGTTATAGTGCAAGCAGAATAAAAAATGATAAAATAAATACAAATTTCCTTTCTTGATCAACATCTTAAATTACAAATAATGCATGAGGCTTAAATATTCCCTCTGTCCCAGTCTTTGCATTTTTATTTTGCAAAAAAGGCTAGCAAAGATTTCTTAAAATTCTTTTGCTTAAGTATTAATGCCTGGTATATGAGGCTGAAGGACACTTTTATGACAGAGGTCTCTCTAACATAAATAAGAGGCTTTGGGCCCAGCTGGTATTTGACAGTGGGGATATTTATCTTCAGTTAGCCTTTTGTTGAGGAAATTTTTTACATCACAAGGACCCCTTCTAGTGTTCACTAGTAGAATTCATTAACTCATTTGAATCTAACCCATTGCTACTACAGATTAATATCTTAAATCAATTTATAGGAATATATTGACATCAAATATATAGGGATATATTGACATCAAAATCAGGCAAGAATGTCTCTTGTTTGGCAAAATTGGACACACGTTTGGTCTGAAAGTGAAAAAACCTAAAATGACCATATGGAAAGACAATTTTATTTATTTTAAAGGAAATGTTAAAAATGAGCACAGATGAATATGTAAGCCATATTTTTCTACATTACATAATTTTGCCTTAGAAACAAAGGGCTCCTAAGATACAAGTAGTGTTGAGTTCGGGGTTGTTCCAAGCATTTTGGAAGAAATGAATTTCTTGAGCACCTGGAACTAAGAAAGGAAGTTAACATGTATTAGGTGCTGCTCTGTACCAGGCACTATGTTAGACACTTCCAGATAATCTCCAATTAAATTGTCTTAGTAACTCAGGAAAGTATGTGCTATTGTTCTTACTTTATAGAAAGGGAAATAAATGAGTGTGCCAATTCCAGATCTGTTTGTTTTAAGATCCATTCCATGCCTTTCCACTACCCTGCTTAGTAGCACAATGGATTCTAACCCTTGCATATTACATTTCTCAGGCTCCTGTGATGACTAACTTAAGGATGTGTTCAGCCAAAGGAAGATTCAGGTAGGAGAGAGGAGGGCAGAAGGAAGAGGCCAGGATTTATCTTCCCATGCTTTTTCACCATCCAGTCTGAGGCAGTACCTTCACTTGTAGCTGCCTTTCCTCTGTGGCTCCAGCTCCCACCAAACATGATCCTGTGGTTCTAGCTTCTGGGTGATGCTCTGGCTCCTGCTTTCTGGAAACACTGTCTCCTCTCTCTGCTTTTCCAGTCCTAAGGGTGCTAGTGGCCTCCTGTTGTTGCTAATCCCTGGATTGCCTTCTTTCCCCTTATTTAATTGTTACTATCAACTGTGTAGTGCATTTCCTTTCTCTAATGCCTTCTATTTTAAAGACTATAACTAAAATGTTTTCTGATTTCCTGGTTGGGCCCTGATTGAAACACTGAAGTTTTACCCAAAATCATGTGGCTAGGAGGTGATTAAGATTCAAAAGTGTATACTCTTTCCTATTGGTTTGCAAATATCACAGATGATCTTTCTAGGATTTTAAAAATCTTTGGAGGAAGAAACAGTTTTCAAATATTCAACAAAATTATATTTTCAGTTTCCCAGTAGTCTCCATCCCTTCCTTACTAGAATCCAACTTGATAAGAGTTTTTTCCACTATCTTGTAGCTATTGATGTTATAATTGAGGTTTTCAAAAGACCTTTATTACAGAGGTACTCCTTTACTACCCCAGTGGAAATATCTTTTACATTTCTTAATTCCTTATTATCATCCCATTGTACCCTTAGACAGAACAGTATTTTCTATTTTGCCAGTTTTATTTCTTCTAGGTATGTCAGATTTAGTGCAGCAGTCCTTCTTGAGGCCTGAATTGTTGCAAAAAGAAAAGTACCCAAGGTCATATTATCTATCTTGATCTGAGTTTCCTTCAAGTGAATGAGAAAGATGAGAATTAGAGAGAGAAAGATGGATACAGGGAGGTAGAGAAGGGAAGAGAGAAAGCGAAAGAGGGAGAGAGAAAGGTATAAAGAAGGAAAGAGGGAAATGGTTTTAATGAATTAAGGCAAAAGTTTAGTTGAGTTTCTCAGGACATATTTAAGAATATGGAAACCTATAATTGCAGAACATGAAGGTAATAATTGTCAATGCTCCTTCATTACTGAATGTTGTCATTTTTTTATTCATGGAACTGAGACAGTTTTCTAAACAAAGACACCACCTTGTGTAAATGATAGATCTAGCTTTAAAATAACTTGCCATTATTAAAGGGCAAGTCAGCAGAACACCAACTAGGCCTTCATTCTGTGAGTATAGTTATATTTGGCTTGATTTGTTCAAAATCTTTTTCTCTGAGTTTATTGAAATTAAGTACTGCCTCCATTGCTGCCTATGTATAATTAGGAAATGTTTTATTTGGGGGCTGATAGTTGGGGTGGGCACAGCAATTTGCAGAAGTTTCATAAGATACCTGGATCAGCTGGATTCTGCTGGTATCCTGTTGGAGGCTGTCAGTCTCTCTAGCTGATACATGACATGGCAGAAATTTGATTTAAAATATGGCACAAACCCTTTTTCAGTTACTTTGGAGATTTATTATTGACTTCTATAAACAGGCAGCAGAAGGTGACTTATATAGCATTTTAGTAATAGCCTGTTAGAATGAGTCCTCAAACCTGAGGAAAGGGCTTTGGGAAGTTTGTTAAAAAAAAAACAAAACAAAAAAACAACCTTTAATCCACTGGCAAGAAGGACTTAGATGCCAATTACATTTTTCTCAAATGCCCCTGTCTATTTTCAGTGACCCTTTCTTTCTTTCTACCTTTTTAATCCACCCTTCCCACAATACACATACACATACTAATATTCCTTATTAGTATTGTTCTTTCTCTCTCTTTTCCGCCCTCCCTCTCCTCTTCTTGTCCAGAAACCAAGGGACTTCAGGGTACTCTTTCCTGGAAGTAAACATGATTCTTTCTAATTTAGAAAATTTTAAGTTTTGCCTATTTTTTCATTTTATTTTGTTTTATTGTTATTCAATTACAGTTGTCCCAATTTTCCCCCATTGTTCTCTCCTGCCCTGTCCCCCTTCCCTGATCCCGCAGTCAATCCCCATTCTGTTGTCCATGTCCATGGGTCATTTATACTTGTTCCTTGACTAGGCCCTTCCCCTTCTTTTCCCCCTTCTACCCTTCTGATCACTGTTGGTCTATTCCTTATTTCCATGCCTCTTGTTCTATTTTGCTTCTTTGTTTGTTTTGTTCATTAGGCTCCTGTGTTAGGTAAAATCATATGGTATTTGTCTTTCACTGCCTGGCTTATTTCACTTAGCATAATGTTCTCCAGTTCCATCCAGGCTGTTGCAAAGGGTAGGAGTTCTTTCTTTCTGCTGTGTAGTATTCCATTGTGTAAATGTACCAAAGTTTTTTGATCCACTCATTTATTGATGGACATTTAGGATTCTTTCTACTTGCCCATCATGATGTTCAGCTGCTGGTCATTTTCCCTCAGGGGTGACTCCTGAGCACAGTCTTAATTTGAGATATCAAATCTTTTTAAAGAAATGCTTACAAGTATCTTAATGTCACCCCTTTCTTAAACATTTTGCATTTATTAGGGTTCCTAAATTCATAAAGGCATAAGAATATTAAAGCTGGTAAGTTAAAGAACATACAAGAAGTTTTGCTTATTATTTTTCTTTTTTTGTTTCAAATTATTCTTAAATTAGGTCTGCCTTCAGGCTTTGGAGGTGGGAGGTGATGCAAAAGTTTATTTCCCACCAGTACAATGACAGACATTGCAAGAAGACTTGAAATCTGGACCAACACTGAAGCCAGTGTTAGAAAAGTCTCATCACTTTTTTTTTTTTTTCAGCAAAAGTGCTTGCTTTGTTCTTTTTCTTGTGAAGCTTTGGAAGCCTTTCTAGTCAGTAATATACCATTAAGATGTGAGAGGGATTATCAATTAGCTAGTAAGTAGGTATCACTATTTAAATGGCATCTTAGAAACTCTAAGACAATCTCATTTTCATGTCTCTATTAGTGACACATTTTGGGGTTAAAGCAGATGAATTTCTAGGAAATATATTAGTAAGATACTGATTATTTTGTTTTGGTTGAACAAAATAAAACAAACCATTGCCATTGGAAAAGTGTGTTGTGGGCAAGGAGATTAAACACATTAGGCTGTTTCAATTCTTGAATGCTGGAGCCCTGGACATAGTGAGGCAGGTGGACACTGGAAACCTGAGGGAAGGAGTGCTAAAACATGATTGCTGATTAGGATTAAAGGGAGTGGCTTGGGCTGGGCAAGAACCACAAAGGGAAGCTGCATTGTATTCTGTCTCTTGCTTGTGGTTGCGCTCACTCTGCATTCCCATTTAGGACTTCATTTAATTTCTTTACCATTGCTTAACTTATTTGCACTTACTCAGATTTTTTTTTCTTATGTGGGATAAAAAGTTCAGAGATACAACTGCCTTGACCATTTCATGTTCTTGAATTTGATTGTTTTTTTTTCCTTCAAATTGTAAATTATCAATTTTTCTTAATATAACATATGTAAGTATGTCATCCCAAATTTGACTATTTTTACATAAATCATGCATTTCTTCTGGGGCTTTTGGGGCTATTTTTCTGAAGCTAATGTAGCCTGGTTGATTTCTATAGAGGGAATGGGAGCAGGTAGAAACATTCTTAACATATAGGTCTTTCTGTTATTCAACCTGGATCAAAATCTGAAAGTTTCTCAGGTTGGCC
Source organism: Noctilio leporinus (assembly GCA_004026585.1). Taxonomy (NCBI): domain Eukaryota; kingdom Metazoa; phylum Chordata; class Mammalia; order Chiroptera; family Noctilionidae; genus Noctilio; species Noctilio leporinus. The sequence continues at coordinate 70,472 of PVIW01006345.1, read as the reverse complement.
TGCTGATTCATAGAGAATCCTAGTCTCCTCTTAATGCTCATTACCATACCTACCTCTAGAAGGAGGACAGATATTTTTCTCATTTGGAGAAGGGGATGAAGAAACCATTCAGAAAATAAATACCAGAGAGCTACAAATATTGATATAGCTTAATTTTCCAGAGTAATGTGGTCTTAAATTTTAGTCCATGCATTGGCAAATATATTTATAAGCATTAATTGAACTGTAGGTGTAAGGCAGCGAGCAGCAATGTTCCAGAACTATTCTTTCCTAGTCTAGTCTATCTGCAGTATGATTCTAATACAGTTGTCTACCTATCAGAAGTGTTTCTTTCTGGGTTGGGTCTAGGATGAGGAGAATTAACTCCTACATATAAAACAGGCTAATTAATTTTAAGCTTATTATCTATGTTTACCCAGATCCCATTTTTCTCAATAACATTGATGGAAACTGAGGCAGCTTAGTAGTTTCAAAAGTAAGCACTATAATTAAACACCTGTTTTGTATTAGCATACACATAGAATTTTGAGGCAGAAGATCTGGGTTTCCCTCCTAGCTCTGTCACTTATTTAATCATGTTTGGGTGGGCTATTCAACCCTTAACTTATTCTCCGTCTTCCAGATAGTGACATAATATTTGCCTTTTAGAACTGGGAGGACTAAATAAACTAATAACATGCAAAAGTTTAATCCAGTGCCCAGGACACAGTAGTACCTCAACAAATGTTTACCAGACTAATTTGTCCCTTACTAGGTCCCACTGAAAAACAATCCATCTTTTGATGCTAACAGTCTCCTGGGATACATTCCCAAGTTATACTCAACACAGTGGGCTGTCGTTCACTTCATGTAGCTGTGCCCCATCTCCCTGTTTATGTCCTTTGAATCATTTATATTCCTTTACCTTCTTTTTGTATTAGAAATATTTAGTTTTGTGTAATAGCTATGTTTATTGGGCTCCCCAAAAGTTGGGTAACTGATTCATTAGCAAGGATCTGGTGACTACCCTGAATTTTCTGAAGATAGTTTTCTATACTTTTCTATTGCTTAGACTAAATAATATATTACTAACCCTCCACATATGAGGAATAAACAAATTATCTGTTAGAGTCTAAGCTCCTGTTGGCTGGGCCTATTAGAATAGGAGGTAAGTATTTCTGAAATCCATTCTTTTGGCCCATTGTTTGTTGTGTTCCCTCTGAGTTTACCCACTAGCAAGTGTATCTTCTCCTCCAGTATTTTTTTGGGGGTGTAGGAAGTGTAGAAAGCTCTGTTCTGTGTCTTCTAAGGATTTTTTTCTTCTAAGGTTATTTCAGGTCTTCTTTATTTTCTTCTTATGAGTTTTGAATCTATACTTTGGAGCTGGGTGACCTTGGCCAACTGCTTCTGAGCCTCACTTTTCCCATCCGCAATATCTAGATAATATTAAGAACCTGACATAACTGTTGTAAGGAGTGCCAAAAGTAATTGAAATTCTTAATACAATTTACAACACTATAAGCTATGATATTAGGAGAGAATTGAAGAAATATTTGGAGGTGAGATATGATAGGCATGCCCTAAGAGTGGCAAGCATAGCTGGATCTTAGAGCCCCTTTTGTGTTCCCATTCTCTTCATTATCCTTCCCATTTGTCCTCCCTTCTTGCTTTTTCCCACACCTAAGAGTTGTGAGTGTTGGGGAAATAAGAGCAGTGTTGGACAGACATGAGGAGAACTGAACCATGTGAATTCATTTCTCACTGCCCTCATATCTCTATAAGCTTGCTACCCACAGCTCCAAAACTGGTCCTTTGGTCCCCCAAGTATATCCATGACTTAATCCCCAGGACCCATGAATGTTACCTTATATGACAAAAGGGGTTTTGCAAATGTGACCAGATTAAGGATCTTAAGATGGGGACATTATACAGAATTATCTGGGTGGGTCCAATTTATAACCACAAGGATTTTATAAGAGAGATGCAGGAGGAGCAAGAGATAAAAGGCAACATGAAGATGGAAATAGAGAGACTTGAGGATGCTACACTGCTAATTTTGAAGCTGGAAGAAGGGACTACAAGTCAAGGAATGTAAGGCATGCAGGTCTAGGAGGGGAAAAGGGAAGGAAACAAAATCATCCCAAGAACCTCTGGAGGGAGTGCAGACCTGCTGCTGCCTTGGTTTCAGCCCAGTGAAAACCATTTGCACTTTAGTCCTTCAAATTGTAAGTTCATAAATTTGTGTTATTTTAAGCTGCTATATTGTAGTATTTTGTCATAGCACCATAGAAAACGAATGCACTAGGAGTAGGGATCAAACAGTGTTTATAGATTCTAGAGGTTACAGTATTCACAGATTGTAGGGGTGATTATGTTAAGTGCTCTTCACATCTTTAACTCCACTTGACTCATTAACTATTGCCCAAGGCCACATGCACCTGGAGTGATCAATCATCCCAGTTTACCCTGTTTTAGGACGGAAAGTCTTGCCTTCCTTGAAACCCTTCAATCTCATGCAAACAGGAACAGTGGGTCATCCTACAGGCACCCAGTTTTTAAAGACTTTTCTTAGTCTTGGTTATAAGGCCTCTCTGTATCTAAGACCTATTCTGTTGTTTATATTTCTAACTTGCTACCTATTTTCCAGTTTCAATTTAGTCACCAACCCAGCTTGACATGGGTAGCTTTTGTTCATATTTCCAACACTGTTCCTGACCTCACCCTGAGTCACTTCTCTTTGCCTCATGTTCTGAATAGATGCTGCTGCTGCTTCTCTGACAAAGTCTCCTCCAATCCACACACTCCCTGCTTTCAGTCTTTCTGTTGCCCAGTGTTGCTCTGGGCTTGAAATGCCTTGTTTTGCTTTGGAACATTCACAAATTTGTATGAAAAGCTGTGTCACTCTTTCTTGGACTGTGAGGGAATAGAAGCAACCTTGAATTGTTGCCCTTTAAATGTCACATCCTAAGTCTGGCAGTGTGAAACATGTTGAACTCTTACAAGTGGTACCTCAGTTCAACATTACCCCTCATTTAGAAAGGTTCCCATTTTAAGGGGATCTCATATATAAATATACAAACATAATCAGGGGGGAAATTATTCACATAACACAACAGATTCTCAACTTTACAAAAGGTTTAACTTTATGGTTTACTTAAGTAGCAATTCCCCATGATGGATTTAAAATGACTTGATTTTCAAAAGGGAAATTTACAGTTTTCAAGGACATTTATGGTGATAAATGCTTTAAGCATATATTAACTCTGTAAATGCTATGAAAAGTTGAATATATCTTTGAATTATCTTGAGTTGATGATGCATCTCTGATCTTACAAAGTAAAATGTTCCAAGGAGATAAGGCATTTGTACCTACATCATCTATTTTTACATTCATCTGAGAGATAGGCTACCAGTCAGTAAGTCATCCACATAAACTTGATGCTAATTGGTAAGTCTTTGCATCTCTTTTTCCTTCTCTGTGGTGGGTCCCTTCCTTCTCTCCCCCTCCTTTTCCACCAGTAGCAAGGAGGGGCAGTTCTTTTTGACTTTAGGATATATCCCTGCCAATGGCTTTTAGCAGTTCCAGACCAATATTCTTGTACTCATCCTCAATTCTCCTTATTGCCAGGCTAGCCTTGACCTTTCTCTTCCATTCTGATAATTGGCCAACTCTCTGATTCTGAGAGCCAGTCCTTACTTTGTATCTTGGCTCTGATTATTGCCTTGTTTCCTGTGCTTGAGACCATATCTTGGTAGCTTGCCCAATATCCTCATTCCTTTAGGACTGGACCTTCTCTTGATTTTGTCAGCACTACTGCTCCTCCTACAACATTGTGAACACTCCCTTAATTGTAGGCTCATGTCTGGCTCCTGCTGGTTGCTAACATGTGAACAGAAAGTCATCTTTAAGGATTACTTGAATACCAGGCTTTCTTGGACTTTCTGTTACCATTTTCCATCTGCAAAAAAAGCTAAGGACAGGAACTATGTCTCACTTATCTCAACTTCCTAAGTATTCACCTCAAGGTCTTTCATGAGCTCAGTCAAGTTTACTTAATAGGTGAGAAATTGAATAAATGAATGAAATCTCAATCAGGAGACAGCTATCACTTTGTTATTGGGATCCCTGATAACAACTAATTATCTGGATTACTGCACACTATTTATTTCCCATACTTTAGATACAAAGGGACTAATTAGAAAGTTGTTGATGGGATGTAGGGAGCTACAGGGGCTACTCAGCAATGAGAGGCCAGTAATTGTGCAGTTGTTGTCTCACCCTTAGGACCAAATATGAGGGAAATATGTATACATTGGAACCTGAAAGAGAGAGTGGAGTAGAGGTGGACATTCTGAGAACTGTGACCTTCTTTTGAGAGACACTACCAGCCCAAAGTGACCCTGCAGGGAAGTAACCAGGGGACTAAATACTATGAATTTACTCCTTTTCCACTTCTGATTTCCTACTGGAGCTCCTCTTGAGCTAAGCTCAGCTGGAAACCAGAGGGCAAAGGACACTTCCCATGGCAAAGAGCAGGTTAAAGAAGCATAGAATGGCCTTGGGGTGTTAAAGAAGATAGCTAGCATACTTGCTATGCACTGAGAGACATCAAGTATTCACTGGAATTTTGAAGAAGAAAAATGTCAATTATGTGACAAGAAACAGAAGATATACTGTTTTTAGAGAGTTTTAACTCAAAATAATATACATGCATAAATAAGATAATTTAAGACCACTACCTGTCTCACACAATTTCAAATATAGTACCCCTTTTATTAGCCTAATGTTCTCCTTGTGCTCATATTCCATCTTTAAATCTCCCCTAAGAACCAAATGTGAATGAAGCTTTTGTTTTAGTCACTTTGCCTGACTTTCTCTAGCTGCTAGAGACAAGTGTCCCAACTAGCAAAGGTACTTACCTTGACCTTTCCTTCTAAAAACTGATAATTGGTGGACATCAGCCTTTTGGCTTTGCATAACCTCTGGGATGTGACTCTGACTGGTATGGACTCCTAATACTAACATGCTAATTAATTTCTCTAGGAGTGCTGGTTCATTCATTTCCCCTTTTCTGATTACTATGTGTTAAGATTTATGTAGGAAATTAGCAATGAAGATCAATAGCAATTGTAGCATGGAGCACATTGGGATGAAATCACTAGGGTTTAGTTACAAGGTTCTATGGTTGCCCTGAGGTCTACCATACTCTGACTACAGGCTTTGTATTAGAAAGATTGAGACTGCTACAAAGCCTGTAGTCAGAGTAAACCAGCAACAAAGACTGGTAAAACAAAGTACTTACTGAACTAATAGATAATATGATGTTGAATGTTGATGTTGGATGGTTCCACAATAGGAAGTTGTGGTAACTGTGCAAACCAGACAGCACTTATCCAAGAGTGTTTACATACACAATTTAGAACAATACTGTGTAAGACAAACAACATGTCCGAGGGCACCATCTGGCCTTCAGGTTTATATTTTGTGACTTCTGAATTCTGCCCAAATAATAACTGTGAGGGTGATTAGTAGCCAAGTTTAGGAATGGGAGAAATTTAATAAGAGGACTATACTGTGAATTGCCAAAAGGTGTGGAAGGATTCTTAATACTCATTTAAAGAAAGACTCAGAAAAATTTTTCAGAGAAGATGACTGGTATGATGTCAGGGAATTCTAAAGCTACCATGGCATCAGTTTATCAAACCTTGCTTACTATTAAGCTACTGGGAACAATTTACTAATGAACAATATATCCTTCTTTCATTGACTCTCACACAGGAGATTTTTTGGGGGGAATTGGGCCTAACCACACCTATTTTCATGACTATTATTTTAAAAATCCATATAAATTCTCAGTGAATATAATTTATAAATGTTATTTGTATTACTTTGAAATTTATTATAATATTTATACTTTTAAGCTACCTTTATATTTGTAAACCATGTTAGGATTAGCATTAACCTGACTAATATATTGAGCCATCTAATTTTCTATTAATTCTGTTAATACAAAATTTCCACCTCAGTCTTTAATATGCTCTTTTTAATGACCAAATATATGGCTACTCACACACCCAGTAGGTTCTTATCCAGAATACATTCGCTAAATCATTTCTAATTTGAAAATCCTTGGAAATATTTTGGAGTTAATAGTAGTTTAAGGATTATGACTATAGAAGAAACCAAGATGGGATTGTCAAAATTTGGAACTATGGCTGTCCAGGAAAGACTTAGGATGTTGTGTGTAGCCAAATAGTGGAGTCTGGCAGGTGCCATAAATCAATGCAGCAATGGGATCAAGTCCAGAAAGGCCAATGAAAGCCACGGGATATCAGGCAAGGTCTAGGGGGTGTCTAACAATACAAGTGATGTATGTGTCGATCTTGAGACTAATAGCACTCTGCTATTTCAAAGCATTTGTAAATCCAGAGCTATTCTTCTAGTGAAATCAGGTAGTCAGAGACCTATTGATCAAAAGCAGAGGTAATGGAATAATTAGAGAATTTTTACACCTGGTTTCTTATCATGTATGTCTTAGATAATACCATGCACAACTGAGAATGAAAATCTGGCTCTCAAATAGCCTATCTGCCTTATTAGACAACTATTTCCAAAATTGACTTGGGACAGCAGATATAAATTGGCAAATGCTGATGTATTCCCAGAAATGAAGGAAGTGTACCAAATTTAGGCAGTGACATTGAGTGAATTTCTTATAGGCATTCCAGAACATAACTCTTGGAAATTATCCAATTGTGCTGGCATCTTGCTATTGGTTCTAAAGGAATGGAGGCTTTGAAAACTTCTGTGTATTTTAACAGTTTTCTAGAGGAATAGAAATATACTTACATGTTGCAGAGTCCAAATGATAGTAAGGTTTTATTTTTCCACTGAATTCAATTATCTTAATATTTTTTACTTAGTTAAATCAAATAGATTTTATTTATTTACTTCTTTGTGTAAGTACAGAAGAAAAAAAAAGAACCATAATGTTTATTGAGCATTCACAAAGTGTTAGGTATTGTACTATTTACCTACATTATTGCCTCAACAACATAGTTAAGTAAGAATTATCTGCATTTTAGAAATAAGGCAACTGAAGCTTAGAGAGGTTAGATAGCCTGTTTAAAGTTATTCAGTAAGTAACTGACAGAGCCAAGATTCAAAGTTGAGTGTGTCTGTCTTCAAAGTCTACATTCTTTCCATCATAATATGTGTCTCTGAGCAGATTATGTTACATTCATACACTTTGAACCTCACTCAATGGCAATAGAACTATAACTTATTTTGTAAGAAGGTACTATGTATGAGGTAGACACATGATGAATGTTTGTCACATTAGTAATGTTAAAAATAAAATTCTTACACCTGAGGCTAATATGAATAATATTAAATTAAATTATAATTGCAAAATAAAATTTAAAAATTCAACTGAGTAAACTTTGAAAATTTTATTGGCTCTATTCATGAATCAAGCAGTATTCACACCAGCACATAGAAATGAGCTCTAAGGAGTTATAGAAAATAAAAGACTTTTATAAGCAGAAGGGACCAGGAACAAGGAAGTTATAGTAGGTAAAAGAGTGGATGATTATGACAAGGTTACTTTCCTTTAGGGGATGGCAGGAGTCTATCAGGCAGATTACTTTATTATTACTGATCAGGTGATTCTTAATTTACTGACTCATGATTTCATTTTTACAAAAGCTAAAACTGTAAGTCAGTTAAATTTCAGCATAAGTGACTCTATTTTGGGTCTACTGTCTTGTTTTTAACAGTAAAAATCTGAGTACTTGAAAATACAGTGGTTTAATAGCAATGTTCATATTCAATCTCTTTCATATAGAACCATGAGTAAAATAAAACCTTTCTGAATTTAGTGTGAAATTTCACTTCCTGGATTTTAATTACTGCATTTTCATTATATGATGGTGCTTCTGCATTTTAATAATCATTTGGCTTTCAGTAACTAATACCAGTGTGTATCAGTAAGAAGCTTTGCTTTATGAATGAATTAATGACTGTACCGGCCATCTTTTCCTCAAAGGAGAAGTTAATGATGTCTCCTAAAACCCAATGAAGCTTGTGAATCTTTGAAATGTGAAATTTTAAATCTGTGATTTTAATCTTGAAATTGTACATTTTATCTCACTCTAGGGGAACCCTGATGTTGCTTTATTGTTATTTTCTTAGTTGTTTCTTTTGACTCTCAAGATTCAAGTGATGCTTTGGAATATGTGAGGAGCTAAATGCCACATTTACAATTGTTTTTGAAAGGTCTAACCTTTATTAAAGTAACTGGGTAAATGCAATTCAAAAGGGTTTACTTCTCTTGTAAATTAAATGGTATGTTTGTAGACTTAAAGGTCAATTTTTCAGCAGAGTCTGGTTTTCAAAAACTATCACTTTTTGTTTACAATAAATCAAAAAAGCTAATTTGTTTTACATGTACAACACACAAGCCATAATGCTGTTCATCTGATTTCAACTTCAGCTACTTGTGGCACAAGAGCACTTTTTATGATGAAGTGTAAATGTTGGCTTCTGAAGACAGATGTGAAGGGACTTTGTTCTGAAGGATTTGACTTTCTCCAAAGAACTGAATTCATCTTCTGAGATATGTAACCCAGTTGTGTTCTATGTGTCACTTTGAGTCTACTGAGACATTACATACCTTGCTACAAGAAAATATTTTTTCCTCTTTTCATTAGAGAGAAAAATTACCTTTCCATTTTCATTATCCAAAAAAATTCATTAAACATTTTATAACCCAGTTTGAGAACTCACTTTTTCTCATTCCCTCCCCTTTTTCTCCTGTCTTCCTTCCTCCCTCCCTCTCCACTCTCCCCACCATACACACACCACATGCCCATACATTCAAGATAAGATCCCTCCTTCTGGCTATGGTTGCAGATACTTGTTTTGGCTCTGGAGTCAGTTTTGAATTCCTGTTAGTTAAAGAAGAAACATGAGCAAAATCATGCTTTAAGACTGCTGGCTTTGAAAAAAGCCTGCCAGAGCAAATTTAATTGAGAAGTGGAGTCTCAGGCCTGATTCATTCCTTGGGTTTTAAGGGTTTTGGGTTGATTTTACACAAATAAACAGGTAACCATCTATAAAATGATAGAACTAAATGAATATTAATATCAGGTACTAAATGTTAACTAAATGCTAAATACAAAGAATAGTAAATACTGTTCCAAAAAGAGTATTTGAGCAATTGTTTCTCTTAATAGGCTTTATTTTTGGTCAGTGTAGAAGTTAAGCTTAGTTCAACATATTAATTAAGTACTTATGTGATAGGCTTTGGGTGCAGGACTGGGAGTTTGGAGAAAATACAAATAAGGCACTAGCTAGCTCTCTTGTCTTTTTCTTTTTTCTTAATTCAGTTTTATTCACCACAAAAGCTTTTATTTTCCTTCCTTCCCTCCTTTCTTCCTTCTTTCATTCCTTTATTTCTTTTTTGAGTCAGCAAAATATGTGAATAAAATTTCATTTTATACTTGTAGATAGGGAGATCTTTTGACATTTTTTTCAGTTTTTATTTGTTCATTTAATATATTGTATTTATTTTGCTATTACAATTGTCCCAATTTCCCCTCTTTTCCCCCCTCCACCCAGTACCCCATTCCCACCAGTAATGCCCCCCTTAGTTCATATCCATGAGTCATGCATATAAGTTCTTTGCCTTCTCTAGTTCCTTTGTTCTTCTTAACATCCCCCCATTTTTTCAGTTTTTGATGCCCACAGGCTTGTCGTGAGGACAAATATGTAGCAATTTCTTACCCTAGCCCTATGCATAAGTAAAAATCAGAGGGGTGACAAATCATTTTACTTCTTTGAACTTGCACTGGAGATATATATATATATATATATATATATATATATATATATATGAAGTTTTTTACAGTTTTCACCTTGCCTTATTGGCCCAAACTATTTGGCTTAGGTTCCTCATAATTCATGTTTGTTGCAACAGTATTGTATTTAATTTAATTTAACCAATATTGGTATTTTACAAAAGCATTTTCCTTGGTCCTGTGGGCAATAAAATCAATAAGTAAGATCTAATTCTATTTTTCAGTCTCTCCAAGTCTTAGCTGGGGAGAAGATAATTATGTAGGTAATTATAATAAAGCAGAATATAATGAATGCCATAACAGAGGAATAAACAAAATGCAATAGTAATTTGAAGAAGGGAGAGGAGCACATGTAACTGTAAATATCAGCAAAGGTTTTCCAGAGGTTATGATGTTGGAGATGGGATTTGGAGAATGGGTATGATTTGAAAGCAAGATGCAAAAAAGGAGTAAGAAAAAACACCTGGGATAAACAGGGAATGTTGGCAATGCAGGGCTTCTATAGGGAGTGGTGGGAGATAAGACTGGAAAGATAATTTGGAATCACATTGAGGAGGGATTTGAATGCCAGGCTGAGGCATTTAAAAAGTTCTGTAGGCAGTATTGTGATGGCTGTAAAGATTTAATTTTTAAAAATCTACTACCATCTATCTATCTTGGAGTGATTTTGTATGGAAAACAATTTAATAGTTTATGCAGGCTACATTGAAAGGAAAGAGCCGATTTTTGTTAACTTACAAAAACATTTCCTTTTAATTACAACAGTAATGCAAGCTCATTACAAAAATTCCAGAACATACAGGAAAACACACACACACATACACACACACACACACACACACACATCACCTGCAATTTCATCATCTAGCTCTACCCATTATTTACATTTTAATGTATCTATTACACTCAGTTTTTCATGATATTGTAATATTACCTGCTTGTTCTGCTACTTCTTTTATCAGAAACAATTATTCAGGTCATTCAAATAAAAAGTCTGTTTTTAATTGGCAAACTTGGCCTGGGAGGGGAAAACATGCCCTCCTCTCCACTTACAGTCTTGCTGGCACCACCTCTAAGGGGAGATTGATTGAATCTACTAGCTAAGTTCTGGTGGCTCTGCCCAGCTGAGCTCAGCTTTACTGGGGAAAGGGAGTGCTGCTAGGAACTGGGAATGCTCTGAATGTGTCTCTCTTGGAAGTTATTGTCTGGGAGAAGAAGGGCTTGGTCCCCTCCTATGGGCTTAGCGACACCACCCCTAAAGGGAGATCCTCTCTGTTCCCCTGAATCCCAGTGGCTGTGCTCTGCTGAGCTTGCTCCTTCAGAGGGGATGGCTGGCTGTACCCAACCTGAATCTGCAGGGGGAGCTATAGTTGAAAACTGGCAGAGACTGAGTGGTTTGGCTATGAAGCATGGACCACTTTCCCCTCATTGTGTACTGGACCATATGACCCCAAATAGGGACAACACTAGCTTCATCCTACTGACCATAGTCACCCTGCTCTAGGAAGTTCATAACCTGTGGAAGGGTCTATGAGTTGCAGCCAGGTTGAGGCCACCATACAGTGTTTCTTGGAAGGCTCTGGGGGTGACCTCAGAGGGAGGCAAAGTAGCTGACAAGTGGAAGCAGACCTCAGGGAGCCTCAGACCTATTATAGATCTACCCCAAGCTCTAAGCTGGAGGAAGTCAACTCTTGTGTATAGGTTGGTCCCTCCAATGCACATCCAGGCCCAGTAGATTCATCAACAAATAGTGTATAGCACGGTACCTACAGATAGGTAGCCAAAGGCCACACCAGAGCTCAACCCAACTAGTCACATAAGTGGCACAATCAAAGGGGGAATCCAGCAGGCACAAGACCCTGCTGATAACAACTCCCACCTCAGAGTACAGTCAATATACAGTGATTCATATACAGATATCAAGGTTCATCCTATAGTCAGCCATTCTGAAAGGTTAACTCTACCCATGAAAGGGCCAACAGCATTCAAGTCTCAGCTACATCAGGAGGGTGCACATAAACCAGAAGAGTCATTCTTGAAGCACCAAGTTCAGATGATCTGGAAGATTGAGATACTGAGATCAGTAAGATACATTCATCATAACAATGTTGAGAGTCATAGCAGATCTACCCAGTACACAGAAGCAAAATAGGGAGACAAATATGCCCCAAATGAAATAACAAAAGACACCCCCAGAAAAAGAACTAAATAAAATGAAACTAACTAAAATACCAGATTCAGAGTTTAAAATAAGTTATAAGGTTGCTCAAGGAACTTATGGGAAGAATAGATGATCTCAGTGAGAACTTAAAGAGACAGCATTAAAAAGGACATAGAAGCCATAAAAAAATGGTAAGAATGAAGAATACAATGGTTGAATTAAAGAATACACTAGAAAGACTTAATAGTAGGTCAGATAAAGCAAGAAATCAAATCAAAGGTTTAGAACACAAGATAAGAGCAAACACCCAAGCAGAGAATCAAAAAGGAAAGAAAATTTTAAAAAATGAGGAAAGGCTTAAGACCTCTGGAACAGCACTAAGCATGACAATATCTGCATTATAGAGGTACCAGAACGAGAAGACAGTAAGCAAGGGCTCAAGAACCTGTTTAAAGAAACAATGACAGAAAACTTCCCTAACCTGCTGAAGAGAAATGTCACACAAACTCAGGAAGCACAGAGAATCCCAAACAAGATAAACCCAAAAAGGCCCAACCAAAATATGATTTTAAAAATGACAAAGCTTAAGGACAAAGAGAGAATCTTAAAAGCAGCAAGGTAGAGGCAGTTAGTTACTTACAAGGGAGATCCCATAAGGCTGTCTGCTAATCTCTCAACAGAAACACCAGGTCAGAAGAGATTGGCATGAAATAGTGAAAGTGATGAAAAGCAAGGGCCTACAAGCAAGATTACTTGATCCAGCAAAACTATCATTTAAAATTGAAGTAGAAATAAAGAACTTCTTAGGCAAACAAAGCTAAAGAAGTTCATTACCACCAAACCAGTATTGCAATAAATGTTACAGGGCATGCTTTAAGGAGAAGAAAAAAAGAGAAAGAGGAGCATTGGTATAAAGAATAAAATGAAAAATGATAAGTACCTATCAATGATAGCCTTAAATGTAAATGGATTAAACCCTGAAATCAATAGACAAAGAGTAACTGAATGGAAAAGGAAACATGTTCCATATATATGTGGTTTACAAGAGACCTACCTCAGAAAAAAATATCTATGCAGACTGAAAGTGAAGGGATGAAGAAAATAATTCCATGCAAATGGAAGCTAACAACAAAAAAAACCCAAACAGTTGGGTAGCAATACTTATAACAGACAAAATAGACCTCAAAACAAAGACCATAACAAGAGACAAACAAAGTCACTGCATAATACTAATAGGATTGATCCAACAAGAAGAAATAATTGAAACCCATATGAACCAACATAGGAGTGCCTAAATATAAAAAATACATTTTTTAAAAAAAAATTTATTGTTGTTGTATTACATTCATCCCCTTTTTGCTCCCATCTGTCCCCCTCCCCACCCACCCATTCCCCCCAAAGTCAATCCCACTTGTTGTCCATGTTCATGGTTCCTTTATACTAGGTTCTTGTCTAAGCTGCTCCCCTTCTTTGCCTCTGCCTCCCCCCTACCCCCAACCCCGTTCCCCCTGACCACTGAAGGCCTATTCCTTGTATTCATATACTTGGTTCTGTTTTGCTTGTTGTTAGTTTTGTTCATTATTGTCCCGTAATGGGTGAGATCATATGATGTTTTTCCTTCACTGACTGGCTTATTTCACTAAGCATAATACTCTCCAGTTCCATCCATGTTGTTGCAAAGGGTACAAGTTCCTTCTTTCTTTCTGCTATATAGAATTCCATTGTGTAAATGTACAAAAGTTTTTTGATCCAATCATCCACTGATGGGCACTAAGGCTGTTTCCAGCACTTGGCTATTGTAAATAGTGCCGCTTTGAACATAGGTGTGCATAGGTTCTTATGAATTGGTGTTTCAGGATTCTTTGGGTATAGTCCAAGTAGTGGAATTGCTGGATCAAAAGGCAGTTCCATTTTCAGTTTTTTAAGGAAACCCCATACAGTTTTCCACAGTGGCTGCACCAGCCTACATTCCCACCAACAGTGTATGAGGGTTCCCTTTGCCCCCCATCCTCCCCAACACTTGTTTGTTGATTTGCTGATGATTGCCATTCTGACAGGTGTGAGGTGGTATCTTAATGCAGTTTTAATTTGCATCTCTCTGATGACAAGTGATGTTAAGCATTCTTTCATATGCCTCTGGGCCCTTCGTATATCTTCCTCAGTGAGTTGTCTATTCAGGTCCTTTGCCCATTTTTAAATTGGGCTGTCTGTCTCCCTGGTGTTGAGTCGCGTTAGTTCTTTATATATTTTGGAGATCAGACCCTTGTCTGAGGTATCATTAGCAATTATGTTTTCCCATACAGTTGGTTCCCTTTGAATTTTGCTGATATTTTCTGTAGCTGAACAGAAACTTTTCAATTTGATATAGTCCCATTTGTTGATTCATTCTTTGATTTCCTTTTCCCTTGGTGAAGTATCAGTAAACATATTTCTGCATAGGATATCCAAAAGTTTACTGCCTATATTTTTTCTCCAGGACCTTTATGGTGGCACTGCTTATGTTTAAATCCTTTATCCATCTTGAGTTTATTTTGGTGTATGGTGTAAGTTGGTGGTCTAGTTTTATCTTTTTGCAAGTTGCTGTCCAGTTCTCCCAACACCATTTGTTGAAGAGACTGTTTTTACTCCATTGGATGTTCCTTCCCCCTTTGTCAAATATGAGTTGACCATAGAGTCCTGGGTTAATTTCTGGGCTCTCTATTCTGTTCC